>JAHWFP010128518.1:0-12136 GCA_023313725.1 Lithobius niger | reverse complement strand
TGCTTAAAAAGGTCGACAATGCGACAAAGATGTCATTGTTGACAGCATTGTTATTCCTTGCTTAGTGAAGGGTTCTGTGCTGTTGTTTACTGATTGTAACTCGATTCCGAAATGCCCCATCACTGTTCATACCGCGGTAACTCAACGACGAGCAGCCCCTTCAGACAATTTCTCTAAAAAAATTTTTTTAGAAGTTGTTTGAAGGGGCTAGGCCTATTCGGCGTTGAGTTTCCACGGTACTGATTCGTAAGTAACCTTTACAGTTCAGTGTCATAATGTTTTCGTGTTACAAGAAAAAATAAATAACAAAACGAAAGCATTTTTTCTTGTTTAAGCAAAACAAGCTCTTCACGGTGCTGTTCTTAATTTTAACCGAGTCTGTAACGTCCTTTTTAACATCTGGAGCAAGCTTGATGTTCTTTAAATCATAAGCAGGCGTGACATCCAGGCGTGATATCCAAGAACAGGCGTGATATCCTATATCACTCCTCCTTTTGAATCTCAGTCCTAAACCATTGTTGCCATATCGTCGTGTACCATTGTTAAAGGAGGACTGAGATCGTGAAATTGGGTGATAAGGTTTGGAATCGTTTGAGGGGGCGAAGCCCCCGAGAATGTTCTACACCTCCGAGGACGTGTACCAAAAGTGTGCATTAAATCGCTTACACCGGCCCATTTTTGCAAAACCATGCTATAACTTTCTTATTACCGTACCTTCATTTCGTGTAGCAGCACCGAACGGAAATACTGATGTCGATGAAGTGAGAATTTCTCACTTCTTTGTTTTCTCCTACAACAATCGAGCAACAATGCTTTAACAGTATGATTTGATATGACGTTCGAAACGCCGTATTGTTACAATACTTTTGTTGTTGACTGACGGGGAAACTTCTCATTTCCCTTATTCGTCAAAGGGGATATTCGGAATCAAGCAAGTTAATTCCACCGAGTAACGATCCTTAACAATACGATTTGAACAGGCGTTACACATGTGGTATTGTTACTAACGTTTGGTTGTAGTCTGACGGGGCAATATCTTATTTCCCTTGTTCGCTGAAGGGGCACTTTGGAATCGAACAACAATACCGACGATAGAGCTGTTGCAGTTGTTAAAGAAGGTAAGGATGAAGGTTTAGAATGTAATACTGCTGGAGAACCAGAGAGCAACTCAAAGTACCATATATATAGATTGTCGTACTTGTAGGAATTCTAAAAGTGTCCAAAATATGTGTGCAAAATAAGTGTGCAGAATAAGTGTGAAGAATAAGTATGCAGGATAAGTATATACGCAACCATTGTTGAACATTGTTGCAACCGTGCCAATACGGGATTTATTCGGCATCGTTTTAACAATGATCTGGATGAAAGTAGGGAAATAACTAGTCTTAACTAGTGTTCCATCATGTAGATATTCCATATTTCATTATTCATTAGCCTTTAGCCAGTGACGATTAGGCAATTAAACAGAGTAAAGCAGGCGAGCATATGTATAGCGTGCTGTACTCAGGTGAATGCCTAGTCACAGGCTAATGAATAATGAAATATGGGATATCTATACGATGGAATATCGGTTAATAGTTATGTTTAAGTTATATCATGCAGCAGAGTAACAGAGATAATTGTGTACTTATACGGTTTCTGTGGGTGCGGCGGATTCAGAGCAATATGGAAAACGTAACGAATGGACTGAGTTATTGGGGGATACTAATAGGTTTACAGTGCGATATTAGGTAGGATATTATTGTACATCTAAGGACAAATAGAGTAATGCACATACATATGTACAGTTCCGGTAAAAAAAACGCCCTTTTTCGTAATATCGAGGGTCCTAGTAACAACCATGGAGAAATAGACAGTTATCTCGAAAACTACTGGACGGTTTTCAAGAAACAAAAACTGAAATGCTTATTAGATTGTCTACTGCATTTCTACCCCTATTAAATACTACGTTAACTGGCTCAAATAATTAGCCGAGCGAGAAAAACTTGATGATATCTGATATCTCGAAAACTAGTGGAAGGATTTTCATGAAACAAATACTGAATTTCGTATTATATTGTGCTGCTTAATATTCATACGTATAGAAATAAAGCATATATCATAACAATTAATTCAGTGTTTGTTTTATTCGATTCTATCCAGTAGTTTAGGAGATATATTATTAGTTACCAACTCGTGTTGCTCGCTCGGCCAATTATATTTGGCTACTTACCATTACATGTAACACGTATCGAAATATAGCTGATATAATAATCAGCAACCCACTTTTTGTTTCATTCAATTCTGTTCAGTAGTTTTTGAGATATCAACATTTTCGTTCAGAGTCACATACATTAATCATGCAACTTTTTCCGTATAACCAGGGTTAGCATAAATATAAGAGACGTATATATAATTCGCTCCTGGTATAACGAAGGCGGTTTTTTTTGACCGGAACTGTACAAATCGAAATAATACGCAACAATCGGGAAGACAAACTATGTGAAGTATACCCAATATCAAGAGTTCACTTATTTATAATGGACTGTAAAAGAGTTGTACTGCTCCAGGTGTTGGATACGTCAATGCAGCATTTTATCTAAAAGATGCTCGGAAAATGAACAAGCAGTTTGGAGCGTCACTGTAACTGTTTTATTCATTTACTAAGTGATATTAGGAAGCATGTAACATACTTATGTACTAATTACAAAAGAAAAATGTATAAAGGAAAAACATAATATCCACCTAAAACCAAAACTGGTGTAAAAACCCGCCAATTTTTCAAAAAGGATCGGCCTTTGAAGGTGGTGATATCATTCAACAGGGAAAGGCCGCCAAGGTTGATCCTATTAGAGAGAGTATGGCCCGTCCATGGTCAAAATTCTGGGAACTGTGGGAGGGGGGGTGCAGGGCAGTGGATTGTGTCAATTTCTATGGGAAGGGGTCCTGAAAATTCCAGGTATTGCGGGAGGGGGTGGTCAGAGGTGTGTTGAACAAGGACCTGAACCCATTTCTATGGTATTGCATCATGATATTCTAAGAAGAAGCGAGGGGTAGTAGTAGGAATGTATGGGGTGGGGTCCTGCTGTATTGTCACTCTGGACCATTTTCACTGGTAATGAGTGGCAAACATTTTTATTTTGCATACTTTGTAATTGTAGTAATTTAATTTAACTGGATGATTATATATATATATATATATATATGTATTCCTAGTAATTCATTTCATAGATTTTACGAAAAATAAAAGTTGTTGTGTTTGTTTACTTGTAGCTGAAAATGAAAGCCAGTTCTGTTTGGTTTGGGTAGGTTTTGCACAAAGGAGAATGCTGAATGGACAGCTGTAGGGAATGACCAGTTAAAACCCTTCCCTCTTTCCCCTTTGTTATACTCTAGAGAGACAGCCTTGCTCGGTAGTGACCTTCATTTTATTGTTTGTGAACAAATGGGGGTTTGGGATTGAATTGTATCCATGTTTTTTTTCTTAATTCTATATTTGATTTATTTATTTATTTATTTTTTTTACTAAAATGATGGGTATTGCACTTACAAATGTTTCGTTTTGTTCTGAAGTAAGGCTGAATCGGTCAGTGGATATTTTCGTAATGTTTAACTGGAAAAGATCACGGCTAGGCTTTTAGCTGGTTTTAACCGGGTAGGAGGGGAGAAGAACAGAGATGGATGGGTGTTTTACCTAGAAAAGTTTTGAAATCTTTTACTTCTTGGGAAAGAAACGGTGTAATGTACAAATAAAAGCATGGAGGATTTGTACTTGGAATTTTGTACTGTTCTTGTACTGTTCTGAACCAAGTTTGAACCGGTCAGTAGCTTTCGTAGAAAAGAGTATGTTTGGTTTTAACTGGTTGGTGGGGGAAAAATAGTATAAAATGTCCCCAGCATTAGAGTGATACTTTAGTCATGGCGTCAACAAGCAGTGCTGAAGACAGTTGCGATTTAGACCAAAGTTTTGGTCCGATTTTGCTAGACTTTGTACCGCCGGGAAATGATCAGTGGGCAGCCCAAGAACACGATTATCCGAGCTACGTTACGACTGAAGAAGACCGAGTTTTTGCCGGTGAACTAAATGGTGAGAGAAACTTTTTAAATCAAGAGTTGTTAAATGTGGCTTTACGTGAAAATGACGAACTTATCAGTAATGACGTGGCCCAGTGTATTGAAAATGTGGACCAAGTTTCTATACTGCACAGAAACAATGGTGACCCGTTATTCTGTAACAATGGTCAAGTGATTATGGGTAACGAACAATCTCAAAAAAATAGATCTGATAACGATTCAACATGTTCTTCCGTTATTGATGGGTGCACTAACTACTCTTTAAACAATGTAACTAATCATAGTGAACAACCGATTTCTACAGTAGGACTTGGTGAAGTGAACGACAATGCTGAAATTTCAAATAGTACAAATACTGATGAGGTGGTGTGTGAAAATGCACAAACTTTTTTAAACAATATGCCGTCATTGGTTGGTACTGCAACAATTACTAGTGTAAATCCGTCATCGTTGTGTAATACTGTTAACAATGACTGTAGTGTTAGATTAGGACGTGACAATGCAGTTTCTCTCATACCACAATTCAGTGCAAGTCCCTATCATTCCACAACCAGTGAACAACATAATATTGGATTGTTACGGACTGGTTTAACATCGTTTGAAGAGTGTAGGTTCGATTTTATTCAACTTTGCTATGACGAATTACCATCGTATGGTACAGAATACATCGATGACTGGCACAACATGCTTACCCCGCAACCAATGGAACAGTGCATTGTGTCAGTGGTATCTACCCCCGTTACTAGTACTAATATTACTACTAATATCACTGCTACTACTACTACTAAGTGTGATGGTAAAAGGATTATTTCAAGCAACGATGACCCAAGTGTAGCTTTTTTGTGGTCGCCAGATACTACCATTGATGACAAAACGGTTTATATTATGGACTGGGGGTTACCCCCCTCCCCCCCAACCATAGACTTTCCCTTGTGGACTATTAACTATACTGGCTTGTGTAAAATACGTCAGTTGGAAGGTAGCCATCCTGCAGGTCCTTGTGCTGCTAAAAACAACTGTTCATTACTCCCCATAATGCCTCAACCAAGTACACTACAAACTGGACGTGGTGTAGGTAGGGGTGTGACTAATAATGACCCACTTGCCGTACCTGGACCATCAAACACTTGTGTGAATATACCTGTTGCGCCTGTGGCTGTAGATGTTTCTGACGATTCTGATGATGCTGATGTTAATGACATCGTCATTGATAATGGTGGTGGTGGTGGTGGTGATGATAATGAAGTGTCGAATGGCGTTACCAACGAACGTTTTACCATTGTGCCACGTGCTATTGAACGTTCAAAAAAATTCAAATTCACCATCGCTGATTTTTCTGTCCATTTAACTGACCCCTCCCATTTTGTCAACGGTGAAGATCTACCAGACTACTTACGTGCTGTTTTTGCCGATGTCTTAGCCCAAATCAAACCTACACAATGTGAAAACACCAGTAACCTACGTCTGGTGATCGAACCATCAGGCTTCATCAATGCCATTTCACTACCATTCATGCATCATTCAGACCTTACGGGTGATGCAATAGCCGAATTTATAGAGCGTCAGATTCAGTCCAATCAAGAATTTGATCCCACAGAACCAATCCACATCTCTGTTCAGCATGGCCACAAAGACAGAAAAGGATCAGGGTGGCGTGATATACGTGGTCCTAGAAAACGTTCGGTGCTAATACTTAGGGAGTGGTTGGCACATAAGCAAAGCGTTGTTTTAATTAACAATAACGATCAGTTGTGCCTTGCACGTGCCATTGTAGTGGGACAATATCTGATTAGGAAACGACTTGACCCAACACAACAGAACATCGATGCTTACATCAACATTCAAAGACGTGACCAACAACGTTCCACACAGCTCAAGAAAGCTAACGAGTTACACGAAGCTGCTGGTGTACCTCTTGGCCCCTGCGGCCTAGCAGAAGTTGAAAGATTTCAAGAGTACCTCACCGACAAATACCAACTCATCGTCATCACTGCATCGGCACAGTTTCGTATCGTGTATGAGGGTCCAGTAAAAGCAAATTCTATTTATTTATTGTACACTGACGAACACTGGGATTTGATTACATCACTGAAAGGATTTTACTGTACATCTTACGAGTGTGACAATTGTCACAAGTGCTACAATACAAAAAATGCACACGTGTGTTTTAAAGTGTGCAGTGCTTGTCAGGATGAGTCATGTGAGTCTTCGGGACAATTACGAACCAGGTGTGACAGATGCAATTATTACTTTAGAGGTGATCAATGCTTCGCTAATCACAGAGCAAATGGCATCTGTTTCACAAGGTATCGCTGTGGTATGTGTGGATTCGTGCATGATCCTGCTGATGTTTGTAACAGGGTCAAGTGTGCAAACTGCTCCAAATTTGTGTCAAGAGACCCAGTTCACAAATGCTACATTGCTAAACCTAAACCGAATGACACGACACCAGACCCCGTTTATTTTTACTACGACATCGAAGCCAAAACTGACGACAGTGGTGTACACATACCTAATCTAGTGGTCATACAGAACAACGAAGGTGCAACGTTTTCTTTTTCAAACATAAACGATGCTTGTGACTGGATGTTCAAACGTGACTGTGGCATGAAAAGTGAAGAAACCCACGTACCCAAACGTCGTAAGAAAGGGGAATCGGGTGTAAGAACTCTGATTGCTCACTACTCGAAAGGTTACGACAGCTATCATATTTTAAAATATCTCCATGCCCATTACATGCAACCATCAGTTATTTTCAGTGGTGCAAAATTGTTGACATTGGAAGTAGAAGTGGGAGGTTTCACCTACAAGTTCATAGACTCTCACAGTTACATGGCTACAAAACTTGCTGCTCTGCCCAAGATGTTTGGCTTCGAGGACGTCGTGAAAAAAGGTTTTTTTCCTCATTCTAAAAACACGGAAGAAAACCAACACTACGACGGACCCTTTCCCCCGGCCTCTTGGTTTGAAGCCGAAAAGATGCCATCTGCCACCAAAAACGAATTTGAAACATGGCATCGAAACGAGAGTGAGCGATACGCATCCAATCCTACTTTGACTTATAATTTCCAACAAGAACTGTACGATTACTGTGTAGATGATGTGGCCGTACTCAGAAATGCTTGTGAGCGATTTAAGACAATGTTCTTAGAACTGACAGGAATCGATCCCTTTAAAGTCGCCATCACTCTTCCCGGTGCGTGTCACAAAGCCTACCAAAAGTGTTGGATGAGACCAAACACCATTGCCATACTTCCTTCATCTACAACTCATAGACGTGACAGTGTCGCTGCGCAAGAATGGCTGCGTTGGATACAGCATTCTACGGGCCGTGTGTTGAGACATTCCCGTTCTGGAGGAGAACACCGTATCGGTCCCTATTACATAGATGGCTTTCACGAAGCTACCAAAACTGTGTATGAATTTTATGGCGATTTTTGGCACGGCAACCCTGCCAAATATTCCGAACTAACCTTCAACAAAATGCGCCAAGCCACCATGGGTGAACTGTTCCAACAAACGATGGATCGCGAACGTTATTTGCAACGTCAAGGTTATACAGTTGTGACTGTGTGGGAAAGTCAATTCGAAAGAATGAAACTTCAGAATCCTGCCATCAATGCATTCCTCGCCACGCAGAAAATAAGAGCTCCACTTTCTCCACGGGACGCTTTTTTTGGTGGTAGAACGAACACCATCCAACTCTATTACCGTGTGGCCGATGGTGAGAAAATTGGTGTATGGGACGTCAAATCATTGTACCCTCACATTAACAAAAACGGTGTCATGCCACTCGGACATCCAAAGGTACTGATTGGCGTCCCCTACGTTAGAGGTGTGCATTACGGATTGTTTTACGGCACGATGCTTCCTCCCACACATCTGTTGCACCCCGTCTTACCTTTTCGCAGTAATGGAAAACTCATGTTCCCACTGTGTGCTTTGTGTTGCGAGACCTTGCAGCAATCCCCTTGTCGTCACACCAATCAAGAACGTGCCTTGACGGGTACCTGGTGCACTCCCGAAATCGAAGCAGCGTTGGACGCGGGGTACACAGTCATCGATACGTTCGAACTCTGGCATTTTGTTGACCGTGCCGGTAAAAATGAAGCCTATCCAGGTTTGTTCACGGAGTACGTGGACACGTTTCTACGAGTGAAAGAACAAGCCAGCGGTTACCCTCCTTGGACGGAAGGTGACCCCACCAAACAGCAAGAGTACATTGATGATTTCAAAGCCAAGGAAGGTATCACACTGGATCCTGCTGCCATTCAAAACAACCCTGGACTCCGCTCCCTGGCGAAATTTTGTTTGAATAGTTTCTGGGGGAGGTACGGCATGGCAACCAACAAACCTACTACAGAGTATGTGACGGATGTCTCTCGTTGGCACCAACTCATGAACAGTGAGGAGTTTGAAATAACTCAAGTGTTTATCATCAACGAGGAAACTTTGATGGTGACATTCGTACGTGCCACTGATTTCGTACCCAACTCCAACAATACGAATGTCATCATTGCTGCTTTCACAACGTGTCTAGCAAGACTCCATCTCCTCAAACTAATGAACACATGCCCCGAGGACATATTTTATACGGACACTGACTCCGTTTTTGTAAGGGTTCGTGACGGATGTAATAACCCCTTGCAACCCTACATCGGCGATGCCCTTGGCATGTTAACAGACGAGCTTGCCGGCTACGGTCCCGGTACGCACGTTGTAGAATGGGTGTCGGGTGGTCCAAAAAACTATGGTATGAGACTGTCTAACGGTGCCACTAAATGGAAAGTGCGCGGAATCAGCCAAAACTACAGGACTGACCAAATACTAAACTACGACACGATGAAGGATTTTATTCTAAGGTGTCCCATTAACGAAACGCTGGTAATCCCCGACTTTGCTATACGCCGGAACAAAGTAACTGGCGATCTAAAAAATGTACAAGGACACAAGACTTACAGGTTTTGTTTTAACAAATCTGTAGTATCACCAGACTACACCACAAGACCTTATGGGTACGTGTAATTGTAAATGTAATTGTAAATAGTGTTAATAAACATTGTTTTTTCTAAAGAAAAAAAATGTTTTTATTTAAAAACTGATATTATTTAAAAAAAAAAAAAAAAGGGGGGGCTCTTTTTTATATGGCCCTAAGGGCCAAAGGTATTTTTTTCTATGACCCTATAAGGGTCATATTTTTTCTATGACCCTTTAAGGGTCAAATTTTTTCCTATGGCCCTTAGGGCCATATTTGACCCTTAGGGGGTCATATACCATTTTGGGTCTTAGGGACCCATACGACTTTGACCCTTAGGGGGTCATAGGACTATGACCCTTATGGGGTCATAAATCATTTCACCCTTATAATATCATATAACTTTAATCCTCTCGTATATCATCCATGATAACGTTTGTTTTCTTGTCATTTTGTCTTGTAAATTGGTACGATCAACATGGATGCTCAATTTTTACCCAAGATCGCTGTCAATACTAACATCTTGGTTGCTGGACCTACCAGGTCTGGAAAAACGACCTTAGTGAGTGACATGCTTTTGCACCGCGATCAAGTCTTTACACAACCTTTCACTCGCATGGTCTGGTGTTATGGGGAATTTCAGCAAGGTTATGTCAAGTTACAGCAACAAATACCAGAACTGACGTGGGTGGAAGGGGTGTCTAAAGACTTGTACAGTAGTTTTCAGTCAACAGACACTAACTTGCTAGTGGTCGATGACGGGATGCTGGAGCAAGACGATACAATAGCTCAATTATTTGTCAAAGGATCACACCACCGAAATTTAACGGTCATATTTCTCGTACAAAACCTTTTCTTTAAGAGTAAGCAAAGTAGGAGCATAAGTCTAAATTCGCACTACATGATTATTTTCAAGAATCCTCGAGATAGAGCGCAAATTTCACACCTGTCGAGACAAGTTTATCCCACCAACCCAAAGTTCCTTACCGAAGTATATTTAGACTGCACCCAGCGTCCACACGGATACATGCTCTTGGATCTCATGCAGTCTACACCAGAAGACTACAGAGTACGCACCGGCATTCTTCCAACCGATCGGCAATATGTCTACGTCCCAAAGTAGCTGGAGTACTCTGCCAGCAAAAAGTAGGCTGGGTATCGGTATTGGGTGTTTAGTTATCGTTGTGTATGCAGCCGCGCTGATTTTCCTAGATGCCGAAAGCTACAGACACACTTACCCCCTCGACGAAGATATGAAGACCATTCTTAACCATCGCTGTCATTTGCAAAGTCGACCACGGAACTGTCAAGATGGCACCCTCTCAACGTCTCCACCGCTCCAAACCAATGCTTCGTTTGCTGGCAAAGAGTACTCCGAAGCAGAGACGTAAAATTCTACAGGTAGGAGGCAAAGACGTCGTTTACTCCCTGTGTGAATGTTCCAAGAACGTGCTGGATGGTAACGTACGACTGACGCATGCGCAGAAACGCCGATTAGGTAAATACAAAGACACCTTAAGACGTATGGCAGATCGTCGAGTGAACGTGAAGAAGAAACATCAACTCGTTCAGCAGCAAGGAGGTTTTATTGGTCCACTCTTGTCTGTCCTTGCTCCAGTGTTGGGTTCACTATTACTTAAATAACGTCGTGATGGAGCACGCACGCAAGTTTGCGCTAGTACCTGCCGATACCCTAATGAACTATCCATTACCAGCACCAAAACCCAAACCTTACGGAAAAGCCGTCTCGACTCTTGATGGTGAGATGACAGATTTACTTCAAAGCGATCTAGACCCATCATCCAAAGCACAGCTGTATCAACAGGCTTTAAGACGTTACTTGGCGTTCCAACGTACAAGAGGAACCGACATTCCAGGAACAGCAGAACCACTACCTTTGACAACATCACCATCAACACCGGTAGCAGCAGCAACAGCACCAGTCGTGGCACCACCAACACCATCATCAACACAAACAGCAAGTAACGATGATACTGATGATGATGATACGAGTCTACACGATAGTGAGGTGGTCGATGACGGCGACTACACCAAAGTGGAACAAGCTATCTACTCTTCAATACCTTCAGAGTACAAACATTACACATCAAAAGTACTGCAGCGAATGAAAGAAAATAAACGTATATTAGGTTGGACCAAAAATGGGGAACTTATTTACAAAAATAAAAAAATTCCCGACACCAACATTGCAGAACTCATGGTGGACATGGTGCCATCCAACAAGAAGACAAAGTCAAAGAAAAACAAACCCAAGGGCTGGGACGTATTGCTTACAGGACTTGCCGAAATTAATACATCAAAGGAAAATGAAGAAAGAGGTCGAAACCGTACAAGAAGAGTGTTACGGTCTACAGCACATCCTAAACGAAAACAATCATTAAGTAAAAGTCGTATTTTATCAAACAAATGGAATCCATGGTAAATAAATAAAATCAACAACTTTGATTCACGTTTCTGTGTTATTTTTTTATTTCACGATAGGTATACATCTTTGCACTATGACACACGATACAGGTGTACAATACTCCCGTAGTATTACAGCATGCATAATAACCATTTCATCGTTAGCAGGTAAATTATCTGTATAATAATCATTGAGAATAGTGTTCATGGGAACTCCTCCACATCTTAGTTTTAGGTAAAACAGACAGTGGGCTCCACATGCCCAGCTTTGGGGTGATTGGACAATACGGAAACCTCCTATCCATTGTCTCGCATTCTTTTCCAGTAGTTTCTTGAAACGGGGTGAGTAATAGTCGGGGGGTCTTGCAAAAGAGTCAAAGAATTCTGCAGTTCCGCCTTTACTAGGAAAATAAAACGCAACCCAATGCGTACCTGGACTAGAGGATGGGTCGGTGTTACAGACGAAGGCTGCGGGGTAATGGGTGATCCTGGATGGAAGTTGATCCGAAGCATACACATTTGTCAGATGGGAATTTGTGAGAGGACAGCCACGAAGGCTGCCCAAGAGTTCGGATGTATTCATGAAGTATAGTCGTACACCACATTACGATCTTTATCCACTTCTATCATGCTGTCAAACTCTGATAATATGATACAGTTTACAGAGTTGGGAAGTTCCTTTGC
>JAHWFP010128501.1:0-16105 GCA_023313725.1 Lithobius niger | reverse complement strand
CGCCTTCGGGCTTGGATCTGCCATCCTGATCTGGAGTGGAGCCATTGGACTGGTGGCAAAAGACTTGGCTGATGAGCACTGTGGTCCCGACGTTCTAGGCTGGTCGAGCTGTTTGGACTGGTGGCGATGCTTTGGTGGTGAGCGACGGATCCTCCTTGCCTTCGTGCCGGCAGATCCCCGTTCTAAACCAGAGTCGACCCTTCGGACCGAGTTGCAAGACTGGTGCAAACGTAAGCTGTCCTATCGACGATCACCCAGTATTGTGAGGATGGATCCCTTGCCTTTAGGTTCGACGTTTCGTTCTAAGCTTGTTGAGCTGTTTGGACTAGTGGCTTTGGTGGAAATCGGCACGCCTTTCGAAACCAGCTGTTGGACTGAGTAAGCAAGACGAGCGGTGAGCAATGTCGTCCTTTGGGTGCACTGTTCTGAACTGGACGAGTTGTTTGGACTAGTGGCTTTGGTTGTGGGTCCTGCTAGCGGACCCCACTCCTCGTAAGTCAACCTGGACCGAATTGCGAGACTGGTGATGAGCTGTGTAAGTCCTCGATGTTGGGGTCGATGTTCTAAACTAGGTTAGAGCTATTTGGACTAGTGGCTTTGCTTGGTGATGATTGGGACGCCTTTCTAGCTGGGTTAAGCCGTTGGACCGAGTAGCAAAGACTTGGTGGTGAGCACTCGTTCCCTTGAGGGTGGGCTGTCTCTGAGCTGGTCGGAGCAGTTGGACTAGTGGCGACGCTTTGGTGGTGAGCGACGGATCCCCCTTGCCTTCGTGCTGGCAGATCCCCGTTCTAAACTGGGTTGAGCCGCTGGACCAGCAGCAAAGACTTGGCGACGAGCAGCCTGGCCTCATCTTCGGGCTTGGAAGGTTCTAAGCTGTTTGAGCCATTTGGACTGGTGGCAACGCTTTGGCAGTGAGCTGTGGGTTCGTCCTGTAGTACATCTCCAGAGTGCTGCCGGACCTAGTGGCAATAGTGGCGGTGGCCCTTTAAGCTCGGAGAGGTCTCTTGGAACTGGTCGGAGCAGTTGGACTAGTGGCTTCGTTTTGGTGACGAGTGGTACTCCATTCTGAACTGTAGCTGAGCTATTGGACCTGCAGCAAAGACTGGTTGGAACTTGTTGAAAGGCAGTCGTTTCGAGCGTTGCCAGTGCTATACTAAAGTGGGTGTTTGACGAGACATTCATGAACTAGCTAGCTGACGAGGTGGCTAGGCGTCGAACATTGGGACGTTCGTGTTTTTCGACGAGTTCCTTAGTGTAGTGATCCACCTGAGGCCCGTCTTTCCTTCTGGTCTCGAAGGTTAGGCGATCGATGACTGTGGATCATGAGGGTGTGGTGGTGGGGCAGAGACCACTACTTACAAGCCTGAGGATGACCCTTACTGGATGATGACTTGGATGATGACTTGGCATGTGGCTAAGTCCAAAAAATGGGACTTTGTACTGAGGGGATGGACTTGGTCTCGACCATCCCTGAATCAAAAGAGACCCGCATACTAGCCAAGCTCCGCAATGGTGGAGTTTGGCTTTTTTTTTAACCCTTATGGTGACGGTTAACATCGCAATACCCAGAGAATTTGGCTAAGTCCAAGTCTTGCCAGACTCTGCAATGAGGCAGGGTTTGGCTTTTTTTCTGACCTTTTTTCATTACCCAATATGGTGACGGTTAACATCGCAATACCCAGAGAATTTGGCTAAGTTCCACCCAAAGAAAACCCCACACCCCGCCGTCACCTGAGACCTGGCATTCGTCGCGGTTTCAGGCTCGGATTGAGTACCTGAAGCCACGACGAATACCGGGTCCAGTGTCAGTGAGGTTTGGGGCTTTTAGTCTTTTCCTGAAAAGTCAAAGTCACAGTTAGGCAAAGGGAAAACATAATTCTGAACAAAGGTTACAAGGTTTATTCGGCGTTGGCTGTACAAAGCTATACAAGTTCAATGAAAATTCAGCCTAAAAATCGAGATCCAGGCGATCTTGATGCAGCTGCCAACAAGTTCGTCCACCGTGCCTTCTTCTCGAGCTTTCGTCCGTGCACACGTTCGTGCGACAAGTTGCGCACCACCAGATGGTCTCGTGCCGTTCCTGTCTGTACTTCCTGCACACCTGGCATCTGCGGCTCCTCGTACTCTTTTCGTGGCGATGACTGGTACCCAAAATGGCTGGAAGTCTTATGAGGCGTGTCTTGCGTACTCGGTTGATGAGTTGGTTGGCCAGCGATCTTCGGTAAGTCAACTGGGAGCGTTTGCCAGCCCTATTGAGGCCGCAGACCATGACCATGTTGAGCCTGGCATTGACGAGAATCTGGTTGAGCTTTTGGAAGAAAAGGTAGCGGTGCCATCTAATCGACCTCCTGCCGACATAGAACGAGGAGATGAGGTGATTGGCCATGTCCACGCCATTCATGGTCTCCGTGTAAGTCATGGCTGCCGGTGGACAAGTGACTAGGTGTTTCTGGCCCCCGATGAGTCTTCCGACGGTACATTTTCCGGCCAAGGGATCCACGTGGGTGCTGAGTAGAGGGACGGCCTTGGTGTCACACCAGATGCTCAGCAGTAGCCGGCCGCTCTGACGCAGGATACTGTCACCACGTTCGTGCTCTTTCTTGAATTTGCGCAACTCCTCCGTGAACTCGTATGGCATTCCGGCAGCATTGGCGCGTAGGCTCCCGCATCCGAAGGTTCCTAGCTTGGTGTAGAGGACCTGAAACAGCAGTGCCGAAGTGAAGCGGTTGTCACAGACGATGGTGTAACCCTGGTTGAGGTAGTGGCGCGCGGTGTAGATCGTTGTGTGAGCCATCTTGTTGTTCTCGAGTTCCTTAGCGGGGTCTTGGGCGGGGTCAATGGCCATGTGGCGCTTCTTTCCAATGTGTGCCTCGTCGTTGAGTATGTAACCGTCGAACGGGTCGCAGAGAGTGAAGTGTTCAAAGCCGACCTTGATGGGCTTCTTGGGCTGGTATACCTTGATCTTGGATCTTCCAGTGTATGCAGTCATTGACTCGTCTATGCAGAGAACTGATCCGGGGTTCCTGCACTTGCGGAATGCCTGGTTGATAGCCTCCATCATCGGTCGAACCTTCATTATTGCGTCCATGTCCTCCTTGGCCTTCTGCTCTTCCATGGCTTGCCTGGTCGTGGGCGATGCAGTCTGGGGATCGGTACCAGTGAAAGACGGTTCTTCGGACAGCCGAAAGTTGTTCCAAATTTGATTGAACCTTGTTCTGGTCATGGTCGATCTGATGGAGTGGTTTCCCAGGTCTGGGGACGTGGACCAATACTGCGCCATCTCCGGCAAGTCGTTGTAACCCATGATTATCAGTATTCCGATGAAAGCCAGCAACTCGTCTTTCGTCAATGGTACCCAAGCGGGAGTGGGATGTGGTTTCTTCCGTTTCGGCGATGTTTGGCAGGCTTGCGTGGTTGTCGTTACTGCTGGGTCTTGGCTGGAGTTGGAGTTGGAAGTGGCCTCTGCTTGTTCCCCTGGCTGAGGGAGTTGCGACGATACGACCGTTGAAGGTGTCTCCTTGGCAGCTGGCTCTTGGCTAGAGTTAGCCCCTGCTTCTTCCCTTTGGATTTGCGCTGGCTGGATCGGCGACGTTGACGACGAGGACTCTGACTGGCTCCTGAGTGTCTTGTCCACCTCTGCACACATCTGCTCTAGCACCAACCGTCCTGTGCTCAGATCTTCTGGGGGTTTTGTTCTCGAGTCTTCTGGGGATTGTACTGGTGGAGCGCTTGGCTGAGACTGTTGTTGGCTGAAACGGTGATTGACATATTGGGTTATCCTGGCGTGGCGCATCTCCTGGAGGTAGCAACTTCGAGGAGGCAATAATCGTGTCCTTTTTTGCTCGGGTGGCTCGGGGAACATATTACTTCTGTAGATCTTGTCGTACAGTACGACTCGCCAGCGTCGTGTCATGGCTTCTAGTTTACTCGGTTCCAGTGACGGTGGCGGTGATTGTGGGGGTGGTGGCTCGACTACGTTGGCTGTCGTTGTGGTGGCTCTTTCTTCCTCCTCATCTGACGAAACGAATCTACCTGAAAGACCCCGAGGGAAGGGAACGATTCCTCTTTTGGTTCGTCTCATAAATGGCCGCGCCTGCGATGTTGCGACTTTGGCTTTTGGCTTGGTATTTTGGCTGGACGACGAGACCGCCTCTGCTGGTGTGGGACGTAGTAGGACCGACCAACCGGGCTCATATGTGGGCAACGTCGCTTCTGATGATTGCCTTGGCATGGGAGTAGAGGTTTCTGTTAAGGTTCGAGGTCGTGGTGGGCTTTCTGGCCTTAGCGGTCGTGATGGACTGTCTGGCCTTGCTGCTTCCTCCTCACTGCTAGACGTCGTAAGGCAGGCGTCGGCATCGTCCTCTGACTCGGTTTCTTTTAGTTCGTCATCTAACTCATCCTCATCTGATTCTTGGCTGCTGCCTTCATAGTAGTCCTCATTTTCCTCGCAGTAATATGGGTAGTCTGATTCGTCCTCCTCCTCCTCGGCGACATCTGTTTCTGGCATTGGCGGCTGTGCTTGGCTTGACCCGGCTTCTTCCATGTGGACGTCTGGTTGTGGTATTCCCAGCTGTGGTTCAGTCGGAATTCCAGTGAGTGGCAAAAACTGGCAGTAAGTGATGTGGGGTGGTGATGGACGTGGCTCCCCTTGAGTCGAAGTCCCTGCATTGCCTTTTGGTCCTGGTGTGTTGGCTGACGTGACGTTCCGTGTGCTGCGTCTGGCATTGCTGGCCCTGTCGTCCATGAATTGGTTGGTCCTCCTTATGATGAAATCTGCAGTCTCCCCGAATAATTCCATGAAAAAATCCAACTCCTTGCTCTTCTTGTTGCATCTGCCAATGTAGCCCATTGGAGGTCCGGAGAAACCTTTCTTGTCCTGGTACTCGCTCAGCTCTTCCGTCCAAACCCGATGAAGTTGCCTCCGATTCTTGCCGGCCCTAGACTTCTCTACTACGGCGTAGCTGGGAAAGTCGTCCATCGGCGCCTCTGCAGCCATCATCCTGTTTGCCCGCTTCTGGTCGAAGAAATGCTTCACATGCGGCGGGTAGGCCATTATATACGGCCACGCGTGACCACTGCACATCGCTTCTGCTCAAATGTATGCAAGATCGAGAAGTAGTTGCCACATGACGCAACGTTGTGCAATATTGTGCAACACCCGCGGAACCCGCATCTGGGTGCGGGATAGCAGGATGTGATTGCACCACGCGGAAACAGCAACCGGTCGTGAAGGGCAATGGGCCTCAGATTGCCAGACACTGCAAGGGATCATCAATTGAGTGGCTTTCGATAAAGCCGCGTGCCGTTGTTGCGAACATGGTGTTTGGCATCGGAAATTAGGGAGCACGGCGGACAAGCCCACGCCTTGCTGCCCGACATGCGGGTTCGAGACCAAAAAAACAAAAAAGGCCGGAAACAACATGAGAAAGGAGTGGCAGGGTGGTTGTGGGATGTAGAATGGAATTTCCGAGGGAAAAGCTGATCAATGGACATGTTACATGGATCCCAGTTTGCTAGATGTTCCCGAGACAGTGTTGCCGAATGGCTATCAGTACCTTCCTAAACGACCGAACAGAGCGAACAGAACGCACCACTATTAGAGACAGTTTGGCTCCAAACTTGACATCGCGCGTGCGCAGTGATGTTGCATCAGCCGTTCAGTACCTTACGAAACTGCAATCACAGCTCAACAAAATCAACCAGCTCAACAGAGCACTCGTTACGTCATAACTTTAAGACGTGGCTCATTGATTGGACCAGGCTAGGCTAATGGATGTAACCAGGCACGAGCAATGCCAAATTGTAAACCATCTCAGGGAGGTGGTTTGGAGTGGTTGCCAGTGGTGGAGCTTTTGAGCATGCGTGAGGAACCGGAAACCGATTCATTGCTGACGATGGTTGACGTAAGCAAGCCACATCAACACGGCTGTAGTAGGGAATGAGCTGAACTGTCACCAACAGTGATGCGTTTGGTTCGGTGCTTTAGGAAGGTACTGTATGACTGATTCACGACCCACCGATTTACGACCACCCAACCCGGATATACCGGAGGGTATAAATACTGATCGGTTTTCGCGCCGAGGATCAGATTGATTCCAGCGCTCAGAGTGAGAGGTCGTCCTCCCATCCTCGAGCCCCAACACGGAGGAAGCCCTGGCCCCCAGCCGTGGTTAAATCGGCCAATAAACGTATACTGCCACATCGTACCCCCTACGGCCAAGAACAGACCGAGGACTGTGAATTGTTGATGGTAAGCTTGTTTCAGTGTGATTACTCTATCCTGACAAAGCAGTGTCACAGTGACTCCTATTGGCTTCACACTTGCGACTATCGTTAAAGGTACCTATTCACTGAATGACATGCTGCAGCTTCTAGCGCCGTCTACCATTATTTAGTTCTATGTATCACTTGATTTCAACAAGCGAGGGAATGCTCAAAGAAATTTCTTTTAACACAACCAACAAGCAACGTGTTTCCTTAATTACTGAGTGTAAAGTTGGTGCATCCAAGTGCACCAGGAAGGAAGGCGTCAAGGTTAACGATACCACTGTCACTAGATGGCGCGCATCTAGCGGTTCAAAATCGGCGTTTCAAAACATTCGTTCCATATTAAAAAAAAAAAAAAAATAAAGCGCCCGTTGTTGCGCTAGGCTTAACTTTACCATTTGCATCCTGGTGCACGGACACGCACAAACTTTTACAATTTTAATAAATAAGGTACGTGGTTTGTTTGTTTCGTTAAAAAAAAATTATTTCTGTGTTGCTTCGCTTGTTGAAAGTAAGGGCTAGACACAACTAGATAGCGAAAATGGCTATGCCTGTCATTTGGTGGCATTCCCCCTTTAAGCTTATAAAGCTTGTTTGCGGTAATCTAGAGAGTGTCGTGGTAGCTTAGTGGTTAAAGCAGTCGACGTGTGTTCGCTTCCCAGCCACATGATGGCACTTCAAATCTTTTCGTTTTGATGGGCCGCACACTGGAATTCACTGTAGTCTCCGGATGCGACGACGGATGTTTCTTTAAATTGACTGTTGTATTGTTTGATGTCCTGTCCTAGGACACCCTTTGTGCCATCAGAAATACCCACGGTCGTAAATTAAATGGCGACCAAAAATATAAACAACAGCTTGCAACGTCTAAACCGCCTATCTCATCGAAAACAAACCGTTACAGAATAAGTTTTCCTTCTTAAGAGGTCGTATTCACATTTTACGTGAAATATACTCTTCTGGTCCGAATTCGTCATTTAATTCCTATAATGTCATTTATGAAGTATTTACATATTATAAACAAGACGTACAGCCAAATCTGCTCGATAAGTGATAAATACAGATGGAAAACATTTCCGTTTTTTTTTTGGACTTAAATGTCAGAATGCCTGAGGGGGACTTGAACCCTCGATCTTTGGAACCAAAGGACTGAGCTCTGTACTTATACGGCCAAAGGGAAGCATCCATAGACACAACGTTTAACAACCGCATCTGCCCATACACGGTGTTTCAGAATAAAACCGACTAACTTCCAGGGGAATCCTAAGGGGCTGAAGACAAGTGAAAATGTCCTGTACCACACCTCTCCAAAAATGCTTGATTGCAGACATGTCGCTATTAGACCCAAATTATTTTATCATCGAGTATTTAAGTCATGGCTTAGTTGGCGCCTGTGTCTGAATGACTGCAAGGTGCACGCTTTATTGTGACCTCATACACCATCTTGCGTTTTTAAGACTAAAATCGTACGCTCCACGAACTCTGACGCAGCACAGAGCACAACCTGTGACAAGACTTCGCGATAGACCTAATCGAATTGCATTCGAAACTGTGTATAACTCTTGCCAACAGTGATGTTAAATGAAGAAAAAAAATCCTAATATTCACTTAAAGGATGGGAAATAGGTTAATAATTTCTACAGGCAATAAATTGCTCAAAGCTATCACTGCTTGTAATGTTTTCATAGTTGCGTGAGAACGAAATATCCAGTGTGAACACTAGGCTAGTCAAACTGAACGAAAAAAAAGGGCGAAACCCGGAACTAATTATTGTAATAGAAGTAAACTTTGCTGTTTCTGCCTCAGAAAGCCCTGCTGAACAACATATTAAAAGTCTAGAAAAACTAAGTGGCAAAAGAGGTCTAAAAAGGCCGCCATCTTGGAAAAATTGCTTTTGGTTGTTGTTTTTCGCATATATGTCGTTTCTCGTCACTCCTACGACAAAGTTGGCTCGGAACAAAATTAAAGCACAAAAAATTTCCGACAAAATATGTTCTGTTTACTTTTTCTATTGGAACAATGGTTTGGTTGATATGAAACAATGTATATGCCGTTTTTTTATGGTTACAGACGTACAACAGCTGGAGAAGTAACTGCACATGGCAGATGCTAAAATTGATAGTACGGCTGTATGCGGTTTATGTAACAGACTAGTTATGCCCGTGCGCATGCTGCGTCCCCCCCCCCTCCACTTCCCTCCAGGTGTTCGGTCTTTGGTTTTAAATTTATCAAACCGAAGACCAAACATGTTAATGGCTCCAACATATGCCCTCTTCCCCACAATTACTTTAACCCCCAATCCCCACACTCCGTCGTCCTCCCGGATTCGCATAATTGCCCCCCCCCCCCATACACGCTTGTCCGCCTCCCCCTCCCCGAAAACGTCGCCCCGTGACATTCTCCCTTTGGTGCGGCCCGGGAAAAGTCGCTGGCATGTGTTTGACTGAAGGCTTAAAAAAACCTATCACTGAGAAATCCAGGATTCAGTAAGCAAGTAATCCCTTGTTTTAAGTTAAAGGGTTAAAGGGTTTAACGAGCGTTAACCACTCCTGGTCATCTGCCCGAAGCCCTAAGGCCCTGTGTCTGCAACAGCCAGATTAAGTTAATCCTTTGAAACAATTCACCTCGGTACCGTGCATGGCGACATTGTTGCAAGCAACGATTGTTGCTTCCCACTTAAAAACAATTCAACTCCTTTCTGGAAGTGAACATTTAGGAAATAAATGCGCCTTTCCATCGTATCAGGCTGCCTATTTCGAGGCACAGTGGACAATGGCACAGTCCACGCGACTAAAACTTTGTTGGCCGCTTTGGTACCACAACAATACCAAAAGACGAACCCCAAAACGGTGCGGCAGGTCTGGTAAGTGGCGCCATCTCTTTGAAGACTTTGGAAATG
The DNA here is from genome assembly GCA_023313725.1 of Lithobius niger. Classification (NCBI taxonomy): domain Eukaryota; kingdom Metazoa; phylum Arthropoda; class Chilopoda; order Lithobiomorpha; family Lithobiidae; genus Lithobius; species Lithobius niger. The sequence goes on along the minus strand of JAHWFP010128501.1, from coordinate 6,939 downwards.
TGTTATAACCCAAACTTGTAGTCCAAGGTCGTCAATAGACGGCGACATGGCACGTTTGGTAAGTGGTGCCATCTGTTCGAAGACGTTGGAAAAGTGTCCCAACCCGAATTTGAAGGCGAATCCCGTCAACAGATGGCACTACAGGGTGGGGTACTTGATTGTACGACGGGAAGAAAAATTAACTAAATAAAACGAAAGCATTTTTTTTTCCGTTTAAGCAAAACTAGCTCTTTACGGTGCTGTTCTTAATTGTAATCTACGCTGTAACGTCCTTTTTAACATCTGGAGCAAGCACGATGTTCTTTAACTCATAAGCATGCGTGACGTCCAGGCGTGATATCCAAGAGCAGGCGTGATATCCGATATCACTCCTTCTTTTTCATCTCAGTCCTAAACCGTTGTTGCAATGCCGTCGTGTTCGATTGTTAAAGGAGGACTGAGATCGTGAAAAATTGACATGGTAGGCACCCTATGCTTTGGTAGTGCATTCTAAGTGGTTCTTGTCACCCCCCCCCCCCCTGCTAAGAGGATGCTAGCTGCCGCGAGCCTCTCAATAAATGGGTTTCAGTTGAAATTGTCGATCTGCACGACTGGGAGCTTGAGGTTAGACTGCATTGGCTGCCTCGTGGTGTAAATCCGAGTGACGTTGTTGCGGCAGGGGCTCCGTTTGGTACCTTGATTTCAAAATGAGTTTGAGAAGCTTGTGATTCATGGAGAGTAGCACTGCAATACGGGCGTACGTGTCATCAATTTCAAACTAAAGCCCTTTTAGACAATCAGTGACGTTCCGGACGTATTCGTTGTGAAGGGTGTGCCGGCATTGGTGGTTATCGCTGATCGCGCGCCACTCTGCCTGCGTTGCCGGTTGCGAGGACACTTCAGGCGCGTCTGCGCGAGTGTATACTACGCGTCCTGCGGCAGGTATCGCGATCCGCGGGATCTGTGTGACCACCTGCGTGCTGCACGATCCGAAGTTGCCAACGACGTTGTGAGTGGTGGATTTAGAGTGACGCCAGCAAGTGAAACCACTGTAAGCAGGGGAAGAGAAAATGTGAGGGTGCGAGGTGGAGCTGGAAGTGAAGTGGGTGTGGACAAAAGTAGGGGTGCTGAACAGTCAAACCCACTCCCCTCCACCACCACCACCACTTATTCCGATTCTAGTGAAATTAGGTCCATTAATTAGTGCTTAATGAATGGTTTTAGCACTTCAATTCCCACAATTAGTGCTTCATTAATTTTTCTGTCAATAAAAGGAATGCGAATTACTGGGAGGGCATTTACTGTGACCTCCAAGCTCCCTCAATGAAGCCCCTCAAAATTTGTTGTGTGTACAAGATTCCGGGTCATTTGGCTTCAGAGTCTGCCACTTCCTTCCTCTAGTTTATCCATTCTGCTAAACCACCTGCAAATTACTCTACTCGCCTTCTTGGGGATTTTAACTTTCCCATAATTGACTGGGACTCTTACACATTGCATGGTCCCGAGCTACCCACTAATTTCCTCGACTTAGTGTCCAGTCTTTCTCTTTATCAGCATGTCCCCTTCCCTACACGCTACCATGGGGGCCAGAAACCGAGCCGCTTGGACCTTGTCTTTACAGATTCCGAGCATAACATTATCAACATTGACCCACTGCCCCCTTTGGGCAAAAGTGACCATATAACTATTTTCTCTTTCCTAGTGTCTGGTCGTAGCTCACCTACTCTTAACTCCTCACGTCCAAACTATTTCAAGGCTGATTTCACACTTATTAATAGTATGGTTTCTTCTATCGATTAGGAATACTAATTTTCTGACATCTCTGCTGTCGACGATTTTCTCACTGATGTGAGGAATTATGTTGTTCCCTGCTCCTCTCTGCAGAATCACAAATCTCGGCCTCCTTGGCTCATTCGTGAAGTAAAAGCAGCAATCAACAAAAAGAAACACGCATGGGATCACTACAGAACTAATCCGACTATATCTAACCAAAATAGCTATGCTGAGGCTCGAGCTAGGCCATCCTCATCTGTTTTAGCTTCCAAACGTAGTTACGAGACAAAGTTTCTTTCAGACAGCAAGGCCAGTCCTAAGAAGCTTTTTACCTATTTTAATAACAAACACACTTCTAAAAAGCCAAAATGTATCAAGGGTGCTAATGGAACCCTACTTCATACTGATGTTGAAGTTGCGAATGAGTTCAATGGCTTTTTTCACTCAGCTATCCAAATTTCTCAGCCTAGCTACAACACTCCTCTTCCCCTGAAGGGCCTATTCCCTGCCAGTCTTTCAATTTCTGCAGCCGATGTTTATAAACACCTCTCTGCCTTAAAAACTTCTACTTCTACAGGGTCTGACCTGCACCATCCACTGTTGATCAAAAACTGTGCTTCTTCTCTTTCTAACCCTTTTGCTATTATCTTTACTAAATGTATTTCTGAAGGTTCTTTTCCTGATCAGTGGAAAAAAGCCACTGTTGTCCCAATTCACAAAAGCGGCTCCACTTCCAGTCCTTCAAATTACAGGCCAATAAGCCTCCTTCCTATCTCTTCTAAGGTTTTTGCAAAATGTGTTCACCATTTCCTAACTGATTGGCTTAATTTGAATCATCCTCTTCACAATTCGCAACATGGTTTCCGTAGCCTAAAGGGAGATCCTGCCTCTCTAACCTCCGTGTTGCAACTGAGTACTGAACTTCTTACTTAGACAGAAAGATGGCTTGTATTGTCGTGTATTTTGACTTCACCGAAGCTTTTGATTCAGTTCTGCATTCTACTCTTCTTTCTAAGCTTCATGTAGCCGTGATTCCTGATTTTTTTGTACAGCATTCTCTTTTCTTATTTGGATAATCGCAAACAGAGTCCGTATTGGAAATACTCTTTCTGAATGGGCACCAGTTATTTCTGGTGTTCCCCAGGGTTCTGTTTCAGGTCCTCTCCTTTTTCTGTTCTATATCAATGACCTCCCTGAGTCTCTTATCAGTCTCTGTCTTCTTTTTGCACACGACCTTAAGAGGTATTCCAAGTCCACTTCTAATATCAGCCCCCTGTCACTCTGATCTCCGTAATTGTCGAGATTTATATCCTCGAGCTGGTCTTCCGGCACCCATTCATACTCTCCAGTCGGTAAATACTCGCACATTACACAACCGTACAAGTTGTTGAATTCCAAAAATATGATGTAAGAATTCTTTTTGTCAGGGTCGAAGGTAGATGGTATATACGGGTTGTTGGCTTTAGTGTATCTTCTAGCTATAAACGAGACACCGCCTCTTATACCCTTTTCCACCATAAGATGCATGTCAATATTAGTGAAGAGATACACCGCCTCTTCAGCGCCGCGTCCCAAGATAGGGAGGGTGTAGAAATGTAATGGGAGGGGTCCAATAAGTAACTAGCCAAACTCGTCGCTCTAAAGTTTTCAAAGATATCGGCTAAAAGCCAGACGTCCGTCCACAAATACAAGTCGTGGTAATCTGCAAACGTTTTGCATTTGCCTAAATCCCAAATCTTCATTGTGTGCTGATAAGATTCGGAGCAGATCGCTCCTTTCAACAATGAGGTAAATGCCGACATGGGAGGTAAACACTTCTCCTCAAACACTTCCACATTTGTCAGGTATTCGTACGGAAACACACCTTTTCGCCTAAGGCCTCGTACGAGCTCCACGGATTCCCCTTCTAAAAGCTTGACCATGATGCTAAAGCTATTTAAGTTCGAAGCTAGAGTTTCCAACGATGCCTTCATAAACGCTAGACTATCTATGAATGTAAAATCGCCTAATTTCATGCTTCTGATTCTTTCCTTGTTCTTAGCGATGATCCTGACATTATGCAGAGCCTTCAAATTTTTAAACGAATTCAAAGCCTTCACCACGAAATGACTGTCGTATTTTTCGAAATTATGCATAACAACTGCTATGTGTTTGTTCAACGTGTAAGAAAAGTTACACTTGCTATGTGCGACTCCTCTAAATTCACCTGTGATGTGATCGTGGTCCCGTACTTTTGCAAATCCATTAAACTTTTCTTGGGGTGGGGTAAATGCTCCTTGTTTGCAGATATTACACACTGAAGCTTCTTTGTACAGCAACCCCTGTTCCTTAGTTAAATCTTTCATTCGTTGCTTGTGGGAATCCACGTAAGCCACGATCTTTTTCTGCTCCTCTAATATAGATTCGAAGAAAACTTGCGCGCAGTCTACTCCTCTGTACAATTTTTTAGAAAATACTCCGTCTAAGTGACCAACAATCATGTAGGCAAAACTGCAAACTTGGTGTATGTGGTTAACTTTGGTGTATGTATCATTTCCATCGCAACTGGAGATTGGGTGCAGCGCTGCTTCAAAGTCTACGTAAGCCATGTACAACCTTTTGAGTTCGTGCTTGAAATTCTTAAATCAGATAACGTCATTGTCGGGCAATGTGGTCTTTTGATACGGAACTCCCACGCAACAAGGATGGTGGTAGTTTTCATACCTGAAACGATTTCGAAAACCGTGTAAGCAATGCCTGCAAAAATACTTCAAGCACTTGTTGGGGTTGAAACTCGCGATGAATTTGTTGAAGTCTTTTATCGTCACGTAGTCTCCGTTGAGAAGACGCAAGTCGACATGATGCTTACTTTCAACAAAGGAACTCACGCGATAAACGCAAGGCTCGTCATCCTCGAAACCCAAAACAGATACCAAAATGTTGTTGGCTTTTTCAATCACCGCGATTTTGGATAAAGGAACGGGGTTCAACACACCTACAACTAACTCGTGCGCATGAGACAGATAATGTTTCGTATCCCAATCATATTGCGAAGATGGAACGGGGTGTATACTAGCCAACACGGACCTCAGAAAACTTCAATCATCTTCACTACACACATTAACCAATACATCAGGACCTAGTTTGAGGTTGTTGGGAAGTGCTACGTAACCTTTCCCAGTAAAAGGTCTATAAATTCCTACACATAGTTCGGTGCACACGCATTGCTTGACAACCCATCCATTTCCTTCTACGGGACCAATACTATGCAGAATCTTGTTCGACATTTCCAAAAGAACCTCCTTGCTACCCACTCTGGTCAGGTTGGAGTTAAAATAAGCCTTAATAGTTTCTGAATTATCCATCGCTTTTTCGAAGAGAATGCATAATCCAATTTGAGCTTTTATGTTTACCATAAGACGTCAACATTGTTCTAAAAGATTCCAATATTTGTCCTCGTACTCTTCCAACAAAATCAAGGGCTCGTAGTGCATGTCATCCTGCGTAAAATCCCGCTTGAAAGTTAAGAAGCATCTGTTGAAAGCATCGCACACTAGATCAAATCCTCCTAATTCCAAACTGAAAGGCCTCACCTCGAGTTCGGTATCGTCTGTCACCTCTGTCTTGTCTTTCAAATCGTAAATAATGTACGACAAGGCCCAGTCTATTTTGGTATCCTCTATTATAGGCACGACTAGAGATCTGACATTGTTGACAATGAGGTTGAAATTTGCGGGTATTTGAGAAATTATTTCTTTCTTCAACACAGGTTTGAGTTTGGGAAAAGACAATTTACGTCTGTTTTGTGAAGACTCCAATTTCCAGCGAACGTTGTTTTTCAGCCTCACCACACTTGTGCCGTTTATACGCGAGCTGATTAGAGTAAGTCACACCGCACGATTTGCAGCTCACGTTACACTTTCCTTTGTGGCGCCTTTCGTGTCTCCGTTTATATTTATTGTTCCTAAACGTCTTTTCACAGTATAGACACAAGAAAATCTCATTGTCAGACATCTCTGGTTTTTTTTCTTCATCAATCATCTTTGGTCCTCTTTTTTTTTATCTACCGAACCCGTCTCTTCGTTCGTCGGAAGAGATGAATGTGAAATCGTGGTATGAACCGTAGCTTTTGTTAAATCAAGAAAATACTTCCGACAAGCTTCGCAGGAATATGCACATTCAAACTTGATTTTTTCAAGCGAGATCATTTTTCCATCACATCGGTCGTTGTGCGCCAAAACTTCATCGTAGGAAGAAAGGAGTCCTCCGCAATGGAGGCAAGTAAAGTTTAAAACGCAAGGCTTCTGCAAATGACTTTCCACCTCTTCTCGCGATAAAAATTCCACCTTGTACTTGACAGCCATGGCTGATATAAAGATCGACATAATTATCCGTGCCTTTTATACCCACCACTCGTATCAAATGGTCCACGCACTAGAAAGTCACATCCTTCATGCGTAAAAAAAAAATATGCGTAGCTTGTGAAAAATGCTCAACAACACTTAACAAAACAAAAACCTGCAAAATATTCAAATAGCACGGGTTTTCCTAATGAGTAACCCAACGAGAAAGTTTTTTGCACACCGGACACTTTTTTAAATATATAATATTAGGAGAGGGCCTGCAGGGGACCGAGGGGTTGCACAAAAGGGCCTGCTTTCCGCCAAACCCTTTACTACTGTTGCTTCAACTCTTTGAGCAAACTTTTCGCTATTTCACAAAACGCTGTGCTTCCCTCTCTGCTCCATCTTACCATGAAATACTCAAACTCCTCGGGCTACCATCCCTTGCTACTAGTTTTGACAGAGGCGATCTGTTGTTGGTGTACAAAATTCTAAGTGGTTGTGAGGGCCTCTATCCTAACATCTTCTTCACTCCTCCTCTTTCTCTTACCACCCGGGACATAATCTCAAACTTCAGCATGGATCTTTAAATTCAAACTTGAGGAAGGGAAATTTTTCGCAAAGAGTTGTCGCCGGATGGAACGCCTTGCCATCTCATATCGTCAATGCACCTTGTGTCAATGCATGGAAGGCTCAATTTGATAATTTATTTTTGTAAATCTTCTCCGGGGCATTACAGGCATTATGCTTTTGCCGTCTAACTTAACTTAACTTAACTTAACTTAACTTAACTTAACTTTAGCAATGCATATTGATCGGGCTTGATTACCGGTAAATTGCTCTCCGCAAATTGCCTCCCCCCCCC
>JAHWFP010128481.1:0-15882 GCA_023313725.1 Lithobius niger | reverse complement strand
ATAAAACTTTCCACATTTCATAACTTATTTACAAAAAACACATTTCACATACACTATTTTAACAATTTAAAATTTTCATTTAGAGTTAATTTAAGTTAATTTAATCCATTTAATATCTTATATGTGTCCTATTCATGTATCATTTGTTACCTAAAGGCTGCTTATTGTGATTGTATTAACCACTTTTTGATTTTACGCTGCATTTCACTGTTTAGTATTTGTCGCAGTTCTTGAGGAATCAAATTGAAGTATAAAGGTACCAGATATTTCGTAGTCCTTTTTCCATATGAATTTCTCCATATTGGTTTTTGTAGCCAGGTATTATTATTTCTCATATTTCTGTTTACCATAGTTTTGTGTTCATCCTTGTAATAGTTCTTTTTTATAATGTTCCATTTTAATGATGTGTCAATTTTCATTATTTCAAATTTTTTATATAACTCATCAGTCTGTTGTATTTCATTGTTTCTGAAAAGTACTTTCATTGCTTTGTTAGTTAATTTTTGTATTTGTGCCATGTTGCTTTTTGATGTGGATCCATACACATTAAGCCCATAATTTATGTTTGACATTATCAATGCATGAAAAATCATCTTCTTATTTTTTGTACTCAGTATATTCTTTAAGTTATATAATGTTGGGATCATTCTCCTTAGTTTTTGTGTAAGTATATCAATATGTTTGTAAAATTTCCAGTTTTTATCAAGCTCAATTCCCAAATAATAATAATAATAATAATAATAATAATAATAATAATAATAATAATAATAATTTTATTCAGTATAAATATACACACATTTCATGTGCATGCACGAAGCTCAAAGAGCTTGTATGTGCACTGAACATATCCAAAACCTAATGTCATAACAATTTCATAACATGTTTATTTTTTACATCATATTTTTCAGATTTTAACACACACACACACACACACACACACACACACACAAATAAACAAATACTAAGTCAATAAGCTAACGAAGATGCAATTTAAGTTTGATCAATTAGACCTAATAATAGTTCAGCATAAGCCAATTCTTAATTTTTTTTTTGATATTAGATCTGGTTAGGGTCTGTCTGATATCCAATGGTATTTCATTTAAAATAGTTGGAATATTATATTCCAGTCTTATTAATAATAATAATAATTTGTTGCTGGAGCAACAAGACTGGCAAGGACCCAGGGGGTCACTGACTGCCAGCATAAAAAGGGGGCAGAAGCAAATACACGAAGATAAAAGCACGAGGGGAGGTATAACAAAAGGCAATGAATGGGATTATAAAAGTGCAAAAGTAATAATAAAATCATGCGTACAAATTAAACATAAAACTAGTTTAAAATAGCATGGCCAAATGAATTGGAATAGGTTGGATGGTAGGGTCACGACTGCCTTACCACCAAGGTTAGACCTACCAGGGACACAGAGATCCCCGATGGCATCGCCAGACGTGTAGGACAGGCAGGGTAGGGGAAATGGCCAATTGTCTCACATAATCACTAATTAAGATTTTTTTAAAGACTGTTAAATATCACCCAACATAATGTGATGTCACTACATTAGACAAGCAAGCGAAAAATGAATAATAAAACTCCATAAAAACATCATAAAAAAAGCTGATTAAAACAACCAATGTAATAACAATAATATTAAGATCATTGCAGTTAAATGTAGTGTGCTTAAGACCCAGCTCAGAATAAAAACGATATAGAATAATGGTACTATATTAAAATTATATAAAAGAAAAGAGGAACGCACGCACATAAAAACACTGTTCAGTGAACAGCCGTCAAATTTTAAAAACAATACACAATTTTAAAAATATGGATATAAATATAATATAAGCTGGACAGCAACAGTTGGTAGGCCCGTTACCCGCTTCGACACAAATATTCTGTTAGGTCCAATTTGTATAAAAGTTTTTTTGAAAACATTGACCGATGGAGCTGATACAACGTTTGAGGGTAGTCGATTCCAGCAGTTAACAACACGGTTACAGAAAAAATACGTGCGGCAATCGGACTTGCTTATATTAACCCTTAGTTTCAATGAATGACCTCTTGTCCGTTCGCAGCCACGGATTGAAAAGTATTGATTTGGGTCGACATCATATAAGTTGTGGAAGAGTGTGTAGGTCAAGGCAAGATCAATAACGAGTCTAAGCAATTCAAGTGATGGAAGATTGAGGGCCATTAGGTGTTTTTTATATGAGTTATTGTACATGCCAGGGATCAACTTAGTAAAAAGCCGCTGTACCGATTCAAGGTGGTCGATATCTTTCAGTAAGTGCGGGGACCAAATTGGCGAGGCGTACTCCAAGATAGGTCGAACGTACACCTTGAAAGCTTTCACAAGCATGAAAACATCCTGTGATTTGAAGCAGCACCTAATCATAATAGCACGAATTCTGGCAGAGTTTACAATGGCATTTATGTGGTGGGAGACCTTAAGGTCATGAGAAAGAATAATTCCTAAATCCTTGACAGTACTGACACTATCAAGGCGGTTATTTCTAATAGAATAGCTCAAATGCTGATTTCTCCAGCCCAGGTGTAGAACGTTACATTTATTAATGGAGATTGGTAGCTGCCAGTTTTCGCACCAGACCTCCACATCTTCAATTGCATTGCAAAGAGTACTGTGATTCGTAGAGAGTAGTGGTAAAATACGCTATTCAGTTACACATATATACCCCCAATTCCGGTCACGTGATAAAAGTGGGGGTAATGGTGCACTTCCGATCATCTGTTGAAAAATGGGGTGTCACTTCCATTTTTCGTCAATCTGGAGGACGGTGGAAAAGTGCATTTTAATATCTGTTTTCCGGCTTACGTCGATGTGGAGGACGGTGGGAAAGTACTTTTTGCTTCCTCCTATGATGTCACTTCCGGTCACCTGATTAAAGTGGGGGTTATGATGCACTTCAGATCACATGATGAAAAGTGGTGGTGTCTCTTCCATTATTTTCGTCAATCTGGAGGAGGGTAGAAAACTGCTTTTTACTATCTGTTTTCCGGCTTTTGTCGATCTGAAGAAGGGTGGGAAAGTACTTTTTGCTTCCTCCTACGATGTCACTTCCGGTCATGCGATCAGAGTGGGGTAATGATGCACTTCAGATCACATGATGAAAAGTGGGGTCGTCACTTCCGGTTTTTTGTCAATCGGGAGGAGGATGGGAAAGTGCCTTTTGCTACGTTTTTTTTTCATTCTTCATTAATATAGAGGTGGGTGGGAAAGTGCTTTTGCTATCTTCTATGACGATATTCCGATCACGTGATCAAAATGGGGGTAATGACATCACTTCCAGTCATGTGATGAAAGTTGGGACGTCACTTCCGGTTTTCATCAATATGGAGGAGGGTGCCTTTTGCTACCTTTTTTCGTTTTTGTTGATGTTGAGGATGGTGGGAAAGTGTTTTTTTTCTTTTTTGTAGAGAGGATCATGCGTAGGGTACAGCCAGGGGAACCCACATCCCGAACCGTTTCGCTCTAAGATCGACAGTTCTCGAGTTATCAGGGTGGGCCAACTTGCCGAAATTCGAGGTACCCGATTTCCGGGGTGGGCTACAGGTAGGGCACGGTCCAGGGAAGCCTAATCCCGAACGGTTTTGCTCTAGGACCGACGGTTCCCGAGTTGCGGGCATATTGACTGGGCCAACTGATAGGTGAGGCCAAGTGCGGGCGTGATATCATGCATGGGGGCCATATTTCGATCCGTTTTACTCTAGGGCCAACGGTTATCGAGTTATGGGCATTTTAAATAATTTCGGAAATTTAAACTGAAACCTGGGGGCCATTTTAGAAAAATGACAGGCCAAAATGCTGACACTTCTGGTTCCGCTTCCGGTCACCATGACAACCGACCGCTTGGAAAATGGGGGCTCTTCCTCCGGTTTGCATGGTGGCGACCATCTTGTCTATCTGTCTTCTGAGTCTACCAAATCGCATTTTCCTACTACTCACTTCCTGTTATGACATCACTTCCTGTTGTTACATCACTTCCTCTTACGACATCACTTGCTGTTGTGACATCACTTCCTGTTATGACATCACTTCCTATATGAAGTCACTTCCTGGTGCAATGCATCATGGGTAATAATTTTCCTTATATAAGGAGAGATCCAAGGAAAAACTTCAGTCCAGATGTAGTTCTGGACTCAAACACACGGCCTCCCAACCTTGGTGCAGTTGGGCAGGGCTACATGCACCATATCATATGTGCAACTTTTAATATAGCCCTGCCCAAGTGCGCCAAGGCTGGGAGGCCGTGTATTTAAGTCCAGAACTGCATCTGGACTGAATTTTCTTCGTCGGATTTTTCCTTATATAGGGAAAATATTTCCCATGATGCATCGCACTAATAAAGTTAGCACAGTTCCCAAAATAAAAAAAAATTGGTACAGCTCCAAAAAATAAAAAAATTAGCACGGTTCCAAAAATAAAATAAAAAAAAGTTGGTGCAGTTCCAAAATAATTTTTTTTTGAGGATGGCCCTATATAAGGCGAGATCAGACGAGGAAAATTCAGTCCAGATGCAGTTCTGGACTCGAACACACGGCCTCCCAACCTTGGTGCAGTTGGGCGGGGCTACATGCACCATATGAGTAGGGAATCCACACTACTGGCTCCTCTCTTGGGAGGTAGTAACTCCCCTCTAGGGTGGTAGTAACTCCCCGTTTGGGTTGTAGTAACTCCCCGTGCAGGGTCCAGAAATAAAATGCAAAAAATTTCCATTTATTTTGTTAGTCCTATGTAAGGAATATTCATTTTTGTATCTGCTAAATTCTAATTCGTCTTTTTTTTTGGAACTCCAATTTATCTCTTCAATTTTTCCTCGTGGTTTTTTTTTGGGAAAATTATTTCGTATATAATAAAAGAATAATAATAAAAGGAATGAATGATTTTTCTTTCAAGATAAAGAAAATGAATTCAAAATCATAGTTTACGTGTGCATACTGTGGAAAGGTCTACACAACTCAGCAAGGTTTGATCCATCATCTTCCCAACCATCGACCAGAGTGTTTACTCTTCAAAAACGAGTTGAAAGATATTGAAGGTGAAGTAAGGTGCAAGTTGGTGCATGATGATACACATCGAATTTATTTCCGTAAAATTGAATGTCTCGATTCATCTCGAGCGCTCAATCTACTATATTGTCCGCTTAAATATCTTGTCACGACTTGCTTGGATCAACTGACCAATTGTAAATTTCAACTGTGTTTTGAGGCAAATTTTACCAGGGTTTCCAACACCGTGCGAGCCTATTTCTGGTCCCTCTATACAGCTATTTACAATGAATCTGATGTGTCGGAAATCTTGGAGGATGCTTGCAAAAAAATACAACAGTCAGTCGAAACCGTAAAAGTGGCAAAAATCAATCCTTTTTGCCCTAGTTCTTTCTTACCCTTGCCAAGCGTTTACGCAAGAAAAGCGTAGTTATAGTGAATGTGGAAAATTCTGACGAATAGTGCTTTCTATATTCCGTTTTAGCCGCTAAAATGAAGTGCTACGAAACTGAAGTTAAATATTACGAACCATTTTTGAATACCGTAGACCAATCCATGTTGATGTTTCCCGTGAGTCTACGGCAAATTGATTCCTTCGAACGAGTCAACAATTTGTCCATTAACGTAATTTCGTACAAGGGATCGATAGGGTTACACCTGGTGAGAGTGAACAAAAATATGGAAGAACTAATTAACCTGTTACTAATAGCCGCCGAAAAATGAAATACACATTACTGCGCCATCCTCGATATTGATAGGGTACTCCGATTTCGAGGTGTTGGAAGTAACAGGAAATTTTACTGTCGTAACTGCTTCACTGCCTTCGGTAAAGAACAATTCATATTGGAGCACACCAGTAAATGTGTGACATTGAATAGGGCTCAAGTACTCACTTTCTTACCACCCGGCGCTAACACGTTAAAATTCCTACACTATAACAGACGCAATCCTCATCCTTGGGTAATTTATGCAGATTTCGAATGTATGCTCAGACCCGTGCAAACTAGTAGCACCGATCCATCCTCTAGTTCGTCTACTAAAGTCAGTTTGCATTCACCTACTAGTTTTGGCTACGTCGTTTTTGGTACAGAAAATGAAATCGTGAGTCAAAAATTCTACCTCGGTGACGACGCGGTGGATAAGTATTACGAATGTATGAATAGCGAAATTCAAAACTTTGCCTCGATTATCTCACGACCGAAACATCTGATGATGACTGCCGACGATGAAATTCGGTTCTCGAAAACCGATTGGTACACTGGTTACTACTGCAACAAAGTCATCATCTCCAATAAAGTGAGAGATTACTGCCACTTCACGGGAAAGTTCAGAGGTGCTTCTCACGTAAAATGCAATCTGGAGGCTAGGACAATAAATACTATCCCGGTCGTCTTCCATAACTTGGAAGGTTACGATATGCATCTACTGATTTCTGCGACAGAAAACTTCCCTTCGTGACTAGATGTTCTTGCTAGAAACACCGAGCGTTTCATGAGTATGACCATTACGCGGTACTTTTCGTTCGGTGGAAAGGACCTTTCGGTAAGGTTGCGGGTTTTAGACAGTTATAGTTTCCTATCTTCCTCGCTCGAAACTTTGGCTAAAAACCACAAGAAAGATCACGCAACGTCAGTTTGGAAGTTGCTGAAGGAGAAGGTTTTTAAAAATTACCATCTCGTATATCAGATGATCGACGTGTATCTTCTAGCCGACATTTTTCAGACTTTCAGGGCATGCTCGGTCAATGACGGCATAGATCCTTGCTACTACGTATCCACACAAGAGGTTTAGCTGGGCAGCCGCGTTGAAAAAAACCAAAGCCGAACTAGAACTGTTTACACATGGACGAAAGCATAACATTATAACTTCTGGTATCAGAGGTGGAACAACTTTTGTGTCGAAAAGGCATTCAATCGCCAATACCAATTATCTACCAGATACTTACGACGAAAATTTACCTAGTCTATATCTAGTAGATTTGGATGTCAACAACTTATACGGGCTAGCCATGACGGACTTCCTTCCCTGCGATTGATTCAGCTGGCTGACGAGGAAAGAAATTCTTGAATTTCGCTTGGCATCGGTCGAAAAAGATTCGGAATAATGCTATATATTGGAAGTGGACTTGGACTATCCGCCCGAGCTACACGACGATCACAACGATTATCCTTTAGCGCCGGAAAAGTTTAAAATAATGCCGAAACTCGTGTCTCCTTTTATTAAAGAAATGGCAGGAAACAAGAAGATCGTTTCTACTTCCAAACTGACTACAAATCTGCTCCCGAAGAAAAACTACGTAGTACATTACAGAAATTTACAATTCTACTTGAAGCACGGTTTAATTTTTAAAGGTATTCACAGAATTCTAAAATTTCATTAGAAGCAATGGCTAAAATCTTACATAGAGTTCAACACCGAGAAGCGTCAACTTGCAACGACGACGTTCGAAAAAGATTTTTTTTTTACTGAAAAATAATTCGGTATTTGGCAAAACGATGGAAAACAAATCGGGGCGTTTATCCGTGAAGTTGAACAATAATCCAAAAAAATCTGTTAAGTACAGCACTCTGCCACACGTGGATTCGTTCAAGATCCTCAACGAAAATCTCATACAGGTAAACTTGAGACTTTGTAACATCAAGTGCGATTTAACGACGTATTCCGGTTTCTGCATCCTCGAACTTTCCAAACTCACAATGTATGAATTTCACTACGAGTTCATGCGTCCAAAATATGAAGACCGAGCACGTTTACTTTTCACGGATACCGACAGTCTGTTCTATGAAGCAGAGACTGAAGATTTTTACCAGGACATGGAAATTGAGTCAGATAGATTCGATACTAGCAATTATGATCCATCGCATCGTCTATACAGTATTAAAAACAAACAAGTCCTGGGAAAAATGAAAGATGAGACGACAGGCATCCCGGTGAAAGAATTTGTAGGCCTGAAAGCAAAAATGTACTTAGTTTTAGTAGGGGAAGAGAGTATTAGAAAGGCTAAAGGGATTAGTAAAGCGTTTATCCAAAAAAGTCTCAGTCACAAAGACTACGCTTTTCTAAAGACTAAGCGCTATTTTCTAAAACATTGTTGAAAGCCACGTGGATGAGCATTCAAAGTAAGGATCATCAGCTCGCTACGGTTGAAATTTCAAAATCTTCCGTATCACCTTACGACGATAAGGGATTCGTGTTGGACGATGGAATAAATACGTTAGCGCACGGTCACTACAGAACGGGTATAGCACATGATTTTATAAACGGTATAATCGATCCGATGAAGGATGAAGAAGCTGAAGAGCAAGCTTCGCTGGAGAAAGATGAGGAGGACGAAGCATCAGCCACTGAAATACCAAAACGCAGCGAACAAGAAAAAATAGTGGCTAATAAGAGGATAAGAGCAGCAGCTGCTCATAAGAAACGTGCGATAGAAACTGTCGAACAGAGAAAAGCTAGGTTGGAGAAAATGGCCGCTGCATTTCGTAAAATACTTGCGATAGAAACTGTCGAACAGAGAAAATCTCGGTTGGAGAAAATAGCCGCCGCTAAAAGAATAAAATTAATATTCAGACGAACTGATAAAATGATCTGTTGTACTTAAAAATCAAGTAGAAAGTATTTAAAAGATAAACTACTAATGTTATCAGTCTAGCTATTAAATTTTGAATCATATCCCTTCCATCTAACGAAGTAGAGCATTTTCCCATCTGTACCTTTCTTTCGTCTTAATACTTTTTCCATTAAAAATAATTCGGGGACGAGAGTATTTTGAATTTCTTGTTCTTACTAACCTCCGAGCACCGGTTCGTTCAATTCGTCTTTTAATAGATAAGTAAAGGTTCGGTTTTTTTTAACTTTACGGATTGTGAAAACTTCGTTAGTAAAATTTTGTAAAAAAACTTTCTTAACTTTCTGACTTTGTTTCCTACAACAAATTTGGGTTTTTTCAACGATTGTTTCGGTTTAATTTTCAGTGACGATTCGTGACGTCTGGTTACTTCCCTCGGTTTTAATTTAGTTGTGGAGTGAACCGTGTCATTGTACTGTGAAACTAACTCATCAATAATAATGAATTGGTAGTTCTATTTTGTTGTAAGTTTTTATTGTAGAATTCACTGCCTAAATCAACTTGTAAATTTGTAGAGGGTGTCGTTCCTTCGAGTATCTTTTTAAAGGCTTCCGTAACGACGACACCAAATTTTGATTTAAGGGGAATGGCCCAAGGAAACTTGGACATGACATTAATGCAAGTCAGTAGATAGTTAAATCCTTTATTAACGTTAGAGTAGGAGGTTCGGACCAGTTAGGTGTGGAACGTTTACATTTCACGCAATACTTCATCTTGGCCTCTTTTTTTTATTATACAAAATTTTTTATTGTAAACCTAAATTCTGATAAGCGTTCTTTTTTTTCTCGTGCGGTGATGACTCGTCGTTGTTCCAATTCCGATAAAATTTCTATCATTTCGTTCCTGTGACCGTCGTAACCCGCTTGGGTTGACCCGTACAAAAGTCTCAGTCTTTCGACCAGATTGTTAGGATCGTTGTAATACCTGTAATCCACCCTGCTCCCGGTTTTTTTTTACCATACCAGTTCCCTTTTTCTTCGTTTTCATAATTATACTCCCAGATAGGACCAATTATCGACGCGTACTTGGCACTATGATTCGACTTACGTTTTCGAGCGCCCGGATCGTTGTTTTGGTAGATAGCGTGCGTGTTTTTTAACAGAGAAGCATAACTCACCTTGACTTCGGGAGCTTACGACGGCTCCTACAAATCCTTAAAAACCAGCAAACTCCAAAGTCCTCATCTTCCCGCGTACTGATTACCACCGACCACTATGTCGTTCTCGAATATTTTTACGGATTTATTAGCAATGCTCATTTCTTCAGTTTTCATGTCGTATTGCAGTCCGAAGACAGAATCGGTCTTTTTTGGATTTTGGAAAAATTTCATCAGGAAGTATTTCGCCGTTTGGTCTATGACTTGGCCAGCTAACAGACTATCCAAAGATCTGAGGGTTGGGAAATTTGGAAGTTCTGGAGGCGTTGACACGTGTATGTTTTATACATAAGTTTTATAAGTTTTTTATTTATTTTGGATTCATAAGTTTTTTTATGGGAGTAATAATTCGTATATGTTTTAGTCGTTTTCTCGTTGGAAAACTGGCAATAGGTTTCGCAGGACTCACTACGGGTGGTGGTGGATTAACAACAGTAGGTTTCAAAGTAGTAACGATGGGTTAAAAAATTCTTGTAAAGATTATTCTTGATCTTGATCGTCCAAACGTTGATTCAAACATTTTTCCCGTAAACGTTTTTTGAGATTTACTATTTCACGTTTCTTTTCCATTTTATCTTTTTTCTTTCTTTTGTTTTTATCAATGAACGAAAACATACTTTTTATAACGTCCCTCGTTTAACGTTTTGTCGATCGATAAAAACCCGTACGGATCGTCCCAACACGTTCTACACAACGTTTTAAACTCCGGAAATTCCATGTCAGTACCGACGTGATTTTTGTACAAATGTTTCAGGTTTAAATCGTCCACGGGAAATACGATTAATAAATTGGCTTTATCTCTAACCACTTGTTTGAGAATTCTGGTGTAAGACTGACTGCAATAAAAAAACGTCGGCGTTAGAATGACGGCCTTGAGCGAAGTAACGTTCTATGTTTTTTTGTTTGTTTAAAAGAACATCGTCAAAAACCACGAGATTACGAAACTTGGTGTCCAACTCCTCGAGAGGAATTAAATCGTTTTGAGAGTCGTGAAAACTCGCAATCTCCCACCATACGGTTCCCTCAATTTCGGAAAATATAGAATGTAAATCTCGGTATTTCGCTTGACGTAGAGTTTTGCTGTACACGTAAAATCTGTCGTAATACAACCATCCTTCGTTACAGATAAAATTAAACAGTAAGTTCGTCTTTTCGCAGTTTGCCGGTCCTATAATCAGGCATCTGATGTTTGAAGGTAGAAATGGGTGATTTTTGGGTTTCTTAATCGGCACGAAGAAATCGTAATTTTAAATATCCATTGTTTTTTCTTATTCAGAAAGCAAACTCATAAAGTCTTTATCTAAAAACTTTTCGTTGAATGTATTAGATTCGATGTCTCTGTAACCTACGTAACACCAAAGGTTTATGGTTCTGGGAGCGTCGTTGATGATGTACACGGAGTTAATTTTTCCACTAACTTCATACAAGGACATACTTCCGCACGGAGCCAAGTTAAACCACGGTTTTTCTATAACGTTTTTGGTAAGTTTTCCTTTAGTTTTGTGGATGTGGTTGTACACCCACGTTCTGAGACATAGCGCCTTATCCGACTCACCATTTGCCTTTTGACAAAATGGGTAGCAGGTGGAAGCTGGGTGCGAGTAATTTGGGTAACTAAACATCGTCAGAGAAACGGGTTTTTGCTCGTCGGTTTCAATTTCTAATTTTTCGCAGATGTATCGTTTAAGATTTTTCATCGCGGTTTGAGATTCGGGGGTCGACGGAGAAATTCATCCCTTACACCTGGTATCTTTGTTCAAAATGGGAGAACCTATGCCTTTTAAATCCTCGAATTCTACGGAGATAAGATGTACTTTATTCCATTTTTTAAACTCGTAGCATTTTCGGTTTTAACTTCTGGAGAATTTGATTGTAACAGACTCGAAAGATTTCCGTACCAGGTAGAATGAGACATTTCTTATTCCTTTTGTTTATATATAAAAAAAAAGAATCGTCAAAATGCCGGTTACTAAATTTGGACAATCTTTGAAACTAACGCAAACAGATGTGAAAGGAGTTTCGGGTATAGGATTTATATTAGACCTGAACCATGATTACGACATGCAGAATAAGCGACTGACTAAAGTCGGAGCTGCTACAGAACCCGAAGATGTCGTAATTTATTCCCAATTTACCGAATTAAAAAACGAAGTAAAAAAATTTAAAGCCGACGTAGGATTGAAGAAAGATGCGGATGGACATTTTAACACTGAAAAGAAACGTATTAAAGATCTCGAAACTCCCTCGCAATCTAAGGATCGGCGACTAAGGATTACGTCGATTCAAAAACTGTATCAGACATACGAATGAATCGCTTAACTAATCTAGCTGCTGGTATAGATCCCTAAGATGCGGTGACTTATTCTTAGTTAACAGATGTAAAAAATTTAAAAACTACGTTGGAGGAAAGCGCTGACGGTCAACTCGACGCGAAAGATAGACGAATCAAGGATCTGGCATATCCCGCACAATCTAAAGATGCGGCGAATAAAGAATACGTCGACACAAAGCTTGTCGTTATAAACGAAGTGGAAACCAAACTCGGTTAGACTTTGAAGGAAGGTCCCGATGGAATGCTCGATGCAAAAAATAAGCAAATGAAGGACCTCGCATCCCCCACACAATCTAAGGATGCCGTGAATAAAGAATACGTCGATACGAAGCTTCTCGGTATAAACGAATTAGAAACCAAACTGGACAATGCCTTGATTATGGACTCTCGCGAAATATTCGACGTAAAAAATAAACGAATCGGTAACCTCATGAACCCCAAAAAACATTCAGAAGCTGTTACTAGACAATTTTTCTTCGAGATTATTAGAGAAGGTTACCGCATAGATACACTTCACACGGCGTTGAACGAGGATGAGGGTGAGCGTTGGGTACTCGATGCACAACAGAGACGAATCAAGAATCTCACGTCTGCCACACAATCTAAAGATGCGGCACATAAAGAATACGTCGACGCGAATCTTCTCGATATAAACGAATTAGAAACAGGCAAACTTAAAACTGCGTTGAACGAGGACGAGGATGGGGTACTCGATGCAAAAAATAGACAAATCAAATTTACGCTCCCTCCAACCGCGGAACACGACGTGGCTACTAAGGGTTACGTCAATAGTCAAATGGTTACTTTAAACGTAGAAAAAAAACTCCCACCAGACACAGAGGAAGCCAAGAATCACATTGAAAATGTTAGTTTTGTGATGGAAAGATATATAAATCCACGTATCGACTGTATAGTAACTTTTCGCGGAACTAGTCCTTACCCTAAAGGTCATTTTTTTACGTGTAACAATAACTATCCTCGCCAATACTACTTATCAACATCCGGTTGGTATATCCTGGGAATGAATATAGGAAGTTTAATACGGAGTTTAATTACTAAGTTTTTTGATTTGTTGGAAAGTATACCCAAAGACAAAGGATTTCACGTTTATCTCGGGTTCGAGAGACTTCTCCAACCATCAACTTTAAGTATAACGGAAATACCGATCATTGTGCGCGATGGTAACGCGATTTATATAATGGCTGATACGGCAAGCACGGAGGCTAAAGATTACTAGATAGATATATACCTAACCAAGACTCGTTGTATGCCATGGTCAAAGCAGAGACCATATACTAATCCATACGAAGAACAATGGGGATAACCGAGTTAAAGAGTTAACCATCTTAAAATTTCTTCGTAATCATATCCCTTGCACGAGAAACTTAGAAAAAATAAACAGAAATTATTGCACAATGTTTGATTAAAATTTTGCACCCTATCGTAATTGTATTTAACGGGACCAAAATACTCCGAAATGGATTTTGGTGGCTCATGGTTGCCGAAACTGTCGAAATAACAGGGTATGTCAGTAACTGTCGAGGAAGCCACCCAATAACTTCCGTTTCCATCGTGAAAATTTTCGAGATTAACGATGCCGCATTCGCCACGAGGTTTACGTTTTAATGGCAGACGATCCTTGCTGTAAATGAACCTCTGTACTTAGGAATTTTCAAAACTTTGGCTAATCTGTTTAAATCGAGATTCGTTAACGGTTTAGTAAAATCGATCAGACCTTCACTGGCCTTAGAAAGAGCCCTCTGCCACGATTCGCTTTTTTTTTCTTTTTACGTTTCAACCCCGAACCCTCCTTCTTATGTCATATGTCTCACCATTTCTTCCATTACCTTAGCATCGTTCTGGCTCTTTTTAACTGCAGCAGTGATACCGGCGGCACCTCCGTCTAGACCACCTACACCGGCTAAGATGGGTCCCAGCAATGCCAACAATGGTAGAAACCCACCTTGGTTCGCGATCTTTTTTCTTTTCTCTCCGCTCCGTTTTTTTTCCGATTTTACTTGTTTTCGGTTTTTGTTTCACCACCTCCCTTTTTTTAATAAATCAGTTCGACTTTGCCTTTATCAAACTCAATTTCAAACTCATTTTTCTATCACCGATCAACAGCGCGTGGCACGTCGTGTTAGCTGGAACCGCGGCGTTAAATTTCAACTTTACTTGCACGTCGACTATGCCGGACTGAAGTCTCTCCGATTGCTTGGCACAGTCCAAAACCACTAGAGGATACGTTTTTTTGAACTGCACCAAATCGATACACAAGTCCCCGACATCGTACAAAGTGCGTGTAAACTCTTGAGCCATTCTATACAGGATCGAGTATTCTCCAGTAGTGTAATTTACGTTCAAGTCCAAGAACGGGTAACGTTCGGAATTTAAAGTTACGTGAGCATCTTGAAGACTGCAGTGATCGAATATGGCGGGATTTTTAGTCTGCGCATCTTTTCTATCAGTCTGAAGAGCTAGAATAACCCACCTCGGTTTTTCAATGGCCAAAGTAATAAGCACGCGCCATGTGAAACTAGTGCTCTGAGGAAGTTCGCAACTATCGTAATGCCAGTGCCTAAAACCCATGTCCACGTTCATCCCACCTTCTATGTAGCTAAAAAACCTGAGTTTTTGCTCGTCGGATGTGGTTACGTGCGGTACGTGCCACGAAGCGTTATTCAATTCGACTTTCCCAACGGCTGTTGCAGCTGCCCTGAATACAGCATCGTCATTGGTCGCCCTAGACAACGTTAGGACATGCTTGGCACCATACAGCATCTTGTCATAATTTTCGAAAAATCCCATGCAGTGTTTTAAAGGAATGGCGAACGAGACGCTTCCTTTAGGAATCGTTTCCTTTACGATGATGGAATTCCTTAATTTGAATCTGTTGTTATCGTTCAAACTGGCCGCGGAAGATTCTGCCGCATCTAACGCCCAGCAGTTCCCCAGCAACGACACTTGATCGGTCGAACCGTACGTAAGGAGACCTTTCATGAGAGTCCCATAACCGGGGTAATTTAACTCGTCCACTAGCTTATCCCCCAAGTAATATAATGCTGGAAACAAGTACATGGAACCATTATTGATGAGAGACACTACGTCCGCATCAGCAAAACTAGAACCGTTGGCATTCAGTAACCTGCCTTTAATCAGAAGATAACTATTCGCGACGTGTGGGAACAAATCCTGGTTTTCGATTACGATTCTAATTTCCGAATTGACGTTGTTTAGATTGGTTCCTACTATCGGATTATATTCGTGAAATGCGTAGCTCTCCACGGAAGAATCTTGTTGTAAAGTTTCGTTTATATCGAGGTAATGTTCCGTTAAACTCATCTTCTCGCTCTCGTTATAAATTTGATGAATGCTGCGTTTTTTGCCCTTAATTGATTATTATCTACGACGAATCCTTTTCCAATTATTCTTTTATTTATTTCGAATAGTAACATTCTTTTTTTAATATGTACAATATTATTTTTTAGACCTCAAATGAAGTTTGACGGTAAGGGTTTCCCTGTTTAAATTTATAATTTCATTATCTTGAGAAGTTAACCAAATACGAATATTACGAATCTTGTCAGTAGTTACGGGGAGGTAGATTAAATTTTAAGGGGAAATTATCATCTTATAACCCGGTGGCACTCCCGGATAAAAAGCGTATATGCAAGGTTGAGTGTCGTCATTCACGTAGGAAGACCCGATTATGTTGGTATGAACGAAAATTGTATTGAGCCCCATTATATCCACGGATTTTT
>JAHWFP010128454.1:0-10073 GCA_023313725.1 Lithobius niger | reverse complement strand
ATATTTCAACGGTAATCGTTGAAATATTAGTTTACCGGCATGGAGTAGCCGCACCCAGAAAAAAACCTTGCCCAAAAATAAAAAGTGCACACAAGCCAAATTCATTTTCTGCTGAATTCATGACCTGTAAAAATGTTGGTATAAATTAATTAACAGACAAGCACCTAATGTTGTGACTAAACATTAGTCCTGTTAAATTAGCAGGGAGCAGCAATTTATCTTATCCATTTGGAGGCCATGTTGGTTTAAAAATGTTAAGTTAAATGTTTTTTTTTAGAAATAACTTCAGAACGGTTGTAGGTAGTGACTTGTGGTTTGCACCATTGGAAAACCGGCAATAAAAGATTAAAATATGTTGTATCGCTAAGTATTGTCAAAATCGGTCAATATTTAGCGAAATTATCGTCATGTCCGCATACAAGCCGCAGGAAAAAAAATCGAAAAAACATTGAACGTCAACCACGACATCGAACGAATGCTCGATGTTGACAAAACATCAACATCGCGATGTATTAATCAAAAGTCTAACAACACTACCATCATAAGATCCGAACTGGCATTCACTTAGTTAGGAGACCACTGAGCTAATACTGCTCGCGGTCCCCGGCGACTTTTCACAAAGGTTACGTTATGTGTTAGTTTTTTTTGCTCTTTAGTGGCCGTCCAATATATTGGGCTGTTAAACTGTTACGGAAAAATCACCACGCAGTAGAAATAAACTGTTGGACTCCGTGCATGTAAGGTCTAGTAATGAACTAAAAAATTGCTATTTCGGAGAAAAGCAACTATCAACATTTATGATTATGTGTTACTAGCAAATGCCTAATAGTTACCGCAGTTACCGCAGCAAAGCTCTTACTGCAACTGTCATGTTAAATCCCGTAGATTATAAACATACCAGTAACTTACTGGGGCGGTTTGCAAATCTACAGTTTGATGTAGGTTGGTATGGGGGAGTGTCGTTAGCAGAAATCTGTATTGTAACCACAAGCAGGTGTGCATGAAGAAATGCATAACCGTTAAGATTTCGGCAGGCATCCGTCTTGGTTGGGTCAAGGTGGCTCACTGGTGAGCACGACCGTCTCGTATACCAAAAGACGAGGGTTTAGGGATTTAGTCCTGGCAGAGAAGAGAAGGGTCCTGAAAATGAGCTCCAGCTCATGTTGATTATGGCATATAAAAGAGCCTATTTTTTACCTAGCAAGCTTAACCCTCTCAGCCTCGGGATAATCTTAGTAAGGAAATATGACGTTAATTTGACTGCAGTGAAACCTCTTTAGAACAATGTCCAAAGCTCTTTGGAAGTAGAATGTTAATATCGAGCTTATCGTTATAAACAATCACTTTTGCATGCATTGTTGCTTGAATAGCCTCAATTTGTATTGGGGCGCACGATAAAATATCACCAATCTGGGAAATCAATTCAATTCAAAAATAACTTTGTTATAACATGTTTATTGTTGTAAGAGGTATTGTTATAAGTGGTTTGAACTGTATTTCCTTTATTTTCAGTATGTGCTATTTTGTGTTCACGAGTCTAAAATGTATGGCATTGTGACCTGTCAAATACTGTGGGAGGTGACAGGTAGCTCCGTCACCTCCTCACACATAATGCTCCCTTTACACTAAGTTAATTGACATTAACGTATCTCTCTTACCTCAGGAAGTCTGGATGAACTTACACACTTGTTCTCGAGCATTATAGTACGTTTGTTAACAATTGCCATCAAATGGAGAGTATTGCTTTAGTACTATGGTCTTTTTAAATTAAACTCATAAGACTGGTGAACCTGAGAGAGAGCCTTCAACAATCCTTTTTTTTTTTACTAACATTGTCAAAACCTTCGGCATGGTCATGTCGTCATACTTTGCATTGTATCCCTCGTCGCCCTTAGTAGCCTCGCCGTCCATCATTATTACTCACTTCTGCGCTTGTTGTTTTTGTTTTTTTATTAATAAAAAAAAAAGTCTTTTCCACCAAACCTCCACTGGGTCTGACGAAAAGAGAAAAATGTAACTCAGTGAGGGCAGGCGCCATGTTTGCCTTGGTGAAGTTTGAACTACTACTTACGAATGTCACATTCACCAAGAGAGCCGAAGTTGTCAATACTAGTGTAACTAAATGTGAGGACATTTAACCGATATTACCCTCCAGCCGTGGGGAAAGTTAACTGTACAAAAACTTGAGACGTTCGATTAACTTATTGCCACTATTGTCTGCAGTGCAGAAATTCTTCATTCGGACACGTTTTTCCTCAACGTTCACTCTAATACGAGACCAAGGCAAGAGAAAATGTCTACGAATTTTAACAATAAAAAGCAAATCCCATGGACTATATGGAAAGCTACATCGGCCCCTGTGAGTCATTTTACATACATAAGTTTAAGTGTAGCCAAGGCATCATCCTCAGACATGCTAAGAGATATAGCAACATTGATACGATCACGTATCACTATTAAGGGTTGGTACAACCTTTTATGAATTATTTGTTGACACACTACTCAGTGACTAATATCGTTAATGTAGGCTGATTAAGCATCGAACCACGCTCCACTACAAACCCCGATCAATTCAATCCAGCCTATCGGGTAGGTGAGATTAGTGTATAGTTTCTAGCCTTCTGCATGCCGTATACGTCGTAATTAAAACTTCTGTCAGCTTTTGACATTTTACGAAGAGTTTCAATGATCAGACCCTCAACGTCTGATATTTACAATCATTTTTTCTAATTGCCGTTCGAAAATATCAATTACCTGTGAATTTTAGCATTCTTCTCTAGAGGATTGAAGTTGAACGGTGTGCCAGCTCCTTAACCCAACCGCACATGTGCGCATGCGCAGTTTCTCCGATATAGGCTGCAACCACAACTGATTGTCATCTCTTTTCTTCTAGCTTGCGCTGCTTGCGCACGCTCCCGCTTCTTCTCTCCTTCAAGTTATTAGTTTCGTTTCTTCCAGTCCTGTTTTTCAAGAATTCAGACAGTCTGCGTGTGTTCAACTGGACTGCGCCATGACAAGATCGATGTACCTTCGTAGTATGCTTCACATCTCTGTCCGGTTTTTGTACAGTCCGTTTTTTCGTGTCTTCCACCACAACACCAACGCAAGAAGATCAAGACAATGTGTTTTTTCTTCCTGACATCCGAAATTTACAACAGGCCTACTTGTCAATTTCTTTCATCTAGCAATGGCTGGAAACATCCACCTCACCTATCTGCCTCTCTGTCCTGTTTTCGTCCCCATCCCTGTCCTGCTTTCAACAAGCAATCCGAGTTTTCATTTTTCGGACAGTCAGTGTACGCCCAAGCGGACTAAGGCTTGGCTCGCTCCAACAAAACGAAGACTGATGCTGCAACCAAGATGGCCGCCCCACCGCCAAGCGATCTAGCGTTTCCTCCATTCTTGTTTACGTCCACCTTCACTTCTCTCCTCATCATCACATCCTATCTCAAGCAACAGTCCGACTTTTGCTGTCCTGATTTTTCAGTCCGAGTTTCAAGATCGCGGACAGCCAGCACACGTACAAGCGGACGACAGAATGACTCGTTCTGATGAAACGCCGACCGATTCTGCAACCAACATGCCGCCGCACCGCCTCACAGTCCGTCGCTCATCGATCCAAATTTTGTTGTCAGTCCTCCAAATTAAAGTTTCTTCTTCTGTTTCACTGCTTCTATGTAGTCAACTTTCACCTCATTCCTCAATTAAGAAGGCCAAGAAAAAAAAGCACTCCCACTGATCGTCATCTTCCAGTCGCATCGATCTCCGTCCAAAATTTCTCTCGATTTGTCATCACGTTCATCCAAGAACTCGCACTGTGCTTCTCACAATAAGCTTCAGCCTCTGTTCTCTATTCTGTCTTCAAGCAACAGTCCGTCTTTTTCTCCTGTTCCTGTCCTGATTTCATGCAGTTCGATTTTCAGGTTCTCGGAAAGCCAACGCACGCTCAAGCGGACTACGCCATGGCCCGTTCCCGTGAAACGACAAATGTTCCTACGTCCAAGATGGCTGCCCCATCGCCTCGCTCTTCGTCATCCGTTGATGGTTATTAATTTTTTCTTCAATTTAGAAGGCCAAGAAAATGAAGTATTCTCACCGATCGTCCTCTTTGAAGACGCATCAATCTCTATCCCAAATTCCTCTTGGTTTTTCAGCATGCTCATCCATGAACCCAGGCTGTCTTTCACACAAGCATCAACCTTTGTCCTGATCTCAAGCACACGCCGTAATGGACCTTGCTGTTCGGTATCAAATCAACAACTAACAAGCCACCTCATCATCATACGACCGTTCCTTAACTCAAGATTGGACAACCAACTCTTTCTACCTTAACCATGTTTCTCCATTCCCATCCGAGTTTTCAATCTTCGGACCACCATCCAAGATGGCCGTTCCTTTGTCCTGAAGTGCTTCACCAGTCTTATCTGCTCATCAATGTTGTGGACTACCTTTAATCAAACCTAACCTAACCTTACCTTCACATGATCTACCTCTGTCCTC
Organism: Lithobius niger; assembly: GCA_023313725.1. Taxonomy (NCBI): domain Eukaryota; kingdom Metazoa; phylum Arthropoda; class Chilopoda; order Lithobiomorpha; family Lithobiidae; genus Lithobius; species Lithobius niger. Next base: position 5,573 of record JAHWFP010128454.1, on the reverse strand, counting down.
AAGTCAAGTACATGCATTTCTGGATCATGCTGCCCGTGGTTTCGAAAACAAGACCAGCCATCTAATCTGTAATTGCCTTCATCATCACTGGATTAGACCACATATTCCTCGTCATCTCACAATCAACACCAACCTTCTGCAGGGAAAGACAGCCTCCGTCCTCATACGTGGCACATCCCGATAAACTTGTAGACGTGGCACATCCCAATAAATTTTCTTTCAAGCCTCAAGCCATCCGTTGCTTCTTGATCCTCATCCAAACCATCCCTCGTTCAAGCGAACTGGACCACGCCAAAAATCAACGGAACTCCGATAAACTCGTCACGCACAACGATTCTTCACTGTTCAACATCTAGGACATAGATTCACGGGCGTCATCCATGATTGTCAACACAAGACCAAGCCTCCTCATCCAAACTCACCCCCTTGACTTCACCATCTCTCATCTGAAAGCCGTCACGAGTTTTCTCCATTCTCATCTAAGTCCCCATCCTCAGACATGACATCCTTCGTTAACCTGACAACAATTTTTTATTGCCGTTGGCTGGCCTATCCTGAACCAACACGTTCGAGGACCATGCGTTACACAACGTTAAAACTTCTCAACATTAGGCTCAACCTCCCCACTCGACACGCCTTTATCTGCTGTCATTCACACTTTCTGGACTGAATTGCAAACTCTTCGCCATCCTCCTAACAGACATCAATGATCTTCTGACTCAGCAGGAGAAACTGTCATCGTCTTTTGCATGGATCGGAATCACGGATACCCACACTATGTTTCCATCACCCATCCGCAGTAACGAAGAAATTACGCCACAACAATCCGAATCGCTCCTTTGCATCATAAACTACAGTTGCTTCCCCTTCAGTCTGCTGTCCTTCACCTACATCATCACAACGAATTCGGAACCTTCAAGCATCTCCCTTCCATCGCAAATTGCATTTGCGCATTGAATCTGCCGAGACTAGTCGCAGATAGCCGCAACGCATTAAAATCTGACGAAAGACTCTCTCATTGGGATCTCAACTCATGTCCTTGGGATCCTGTCATGTGGTGTCCACTTCCACAGATTGACGAGGTGAACTTCAAATTTTTGAAATTCACAGGAAGAGAACACTTTAACCGATCAGCTGTCCCACACTGACAAAAAATCACAGCTGCTTCGGATCGTCATCTTTTGCTGCCTGCTGTCCATTAACGATATTGGAACTTTCATCTTATGCTGCCCACAGCTCCCTGTCAACCATTTTCTGCAGTCCAGCACACAGTAGTCCTTCACCACCTGCTGTCCTAGTGGACAAAAACCGCAATCAATTGGGACTTACTTCCTTCACTGCCTGCTGCCCCTAGACGGCATTCGTTGCAGCTCTTTTGGGCCTTCGTTCCCCGCAGCAGTCACCTCTCACCAACATTAAGAGCAACCTCTTTCATCACTGCTCCTTTGGACCCTCACCCCTCACTGCTTGCTGTCCGTCGCCGACATCCATTCCAGTTTCTAGCTCCAGTTTCTAGCTTCACCATCAGTTTCCTAGGACCATCCTCCTGCTCTCCCTAAAACCCCTGACTAACTACGACCGCAACTCAGTAGCAGGTGTCCGACGATGCCCGTTCCTTAACGACTGGCATTACAATTTCCTGCTGCAAGTCGTTTCAAGACTGCTATCGTTCAGTCATTAGTCCACCAGCTCCACAGCTCGGCTCAACACGATTCAAAAGCCTTTCCCAAAACAGCCACAGTGTGACAACTGCTCAACAGCTCAGCTTTACCCAGATTCATTTGTCAGCTGTTCTTCACCGAGGACCATAACAAGGCAATTCAGATAATTGCCAGTCGTCGGAATGTCTGCAACATTGCAGTTCTTCGACGATTGTCATTGGAAACACACCCAAAGTACGACATCACCGCACGCCCACCTTGGTAAAACGTTGTTTCCAAGGGAACTGCTGCTGCAGAACAATCCCAATTTGTGAATCTGTACAACACATCCCTCACAACAACCTTCCACCTTCATGGTTTCGATCCCACCAAGACACTGAACTATCGCCAAAAACTACACCAATAAAACTTCACCAGAAATAGTCACCAAAACTCAGGTAACCTTCCCCTTAACCTCACGGTCCAACTTTATCTGGGTTTTGTTACACTGAGTTCCCAACAAGATCGCCGGCTCTTAATCCTAGGGCAACCCGTCGGTAGTACCCACCACCGGCGTTGACGAGGTCTGGGTGAATGCTAAAACTCACAGGTAATTGATGTTTTCGAACGGCAATTAGAAAGCTCATTTTGCCGGCCCTCCTGCCAGGCCGGCTCATAATGGTTTCTATTGCCTAAATGAAAACATACATTACCTTCACCCGCCCTACCTCTCCTCCGGAGTCACCACCTGACGAAAACCGAGGAAAGTAGGATGACAATCAGTTCTGGTTGCAGCCTATATCGGAAGAACTGCGCATGTGCACATGTGCAGTTGGGTTACGGAGCTGGCACACTGTTCAACTTCAATCCTCTAGAGAAGAATGCATACTTCGGCGAAGAATGCTAAAATTCACAGGTAATCTATGTTTTCGTTTAGGCAGTAGAAACCATTTTCAGCCAGCCTGGCAGGAGGGCCGGCAAAATGGGCTTTATAATATTTTAGTTTTAAAAGGTGCTCATTTAACTTTCTATGCCTTTTACTGTAGCACTTGTAACCCTTCAGGATATGCACTTCTGGGATTCTTGTAGATTTTGGAGTTTTTTGTACCAAAAGTTTATTAGATTGAAAATTGGCATTTTACGTTGAGGTTTCGTAAGCATAATGTTCAAGTATTAAAGGTTTAACTCACTCAACTGGTTTTGCACGTCGGCGAATTTTCGATCCTTTCCGCGGATCTTCTTCAAGCCAAATTAAAGTTATATACACTATTTACACATATTCATGACGAATTTCCGGAGCACTACATCCCGTCCTTCTTCTTTGCTCGTGGTGGTTGGTGGTGGCCGTTCTGCGAGTTTAAATTTAATTGTTTTATGGCCCCTGTTGGATTGGGTCGGCTTGGGTTTGCTTCAGTGCTGGGATGGGTTTTCGTTGTAGGTGGTGGGGAACGAGTGCATTTACGTTTCTGAAGGCCCCTTTGGTGAGATTGCAGGGGGTTGGTTTTTGGAGATCTATGGCGATGGATTCTAGGGCTAGTCTGGGGTAGAGCTTCTTCTCTTTAAAAAGAATTTCAGTGTTCTGGAAGTCGGGAAGGTGGCCTGTGTCGACGAAATGTACTGCTAGCCCATCATTTAGGTCGAATTATTGAACAGCTGATTTGTGTTCTGCATTTCGGGTTTTGATCATGCGTTTGGTGTGGCCTACGTAGGTGGTGGGGCACTGTAGGCATGGAATGCGGTACACAACATTGGTTTGAAGGGTGGGGTGGATGGGTGATGGTCTTGGTCGAAGTAGTGTTTTGATGTTGGGGGGTGTGGAGAACCTTGTGCGGATGTTGGCTTCTTCAAGGATGCGACGGATGGGTTCGGAGATAGATTGCAGGTAAGGGATGGTGACTGTTTTAACTGGTAGTTTAGTATTTTCTTTTTCTTTCGAGTTTGCTGTGGAGGCGGGTGGGAAATGTACTGGGTAGTGGTTGAGCCGGAATTTTTCTCTTACTTGGGAGGTTGCTGAGTGGAGGGTGGTAGGGTCCATGGATCGGGTGTTGGCGCGTTTCATTTCGTTGTTGTATAACGCCTTTTTGATGGACATGGGATGGTGGGAGGAGAAATCGATGGTGAGGTTAGTTTGGGTTGGTTTCATGAAGGGTTGAAAACTGATGTTGTCGTCGTTTCGTTCAAGTAGTAGGTTGAGAAATGGAAGTTGATGATGTTCGTTTTCGAGCTCTACGGTGAATTGGATGTTGGGATGAATGCTATTGAGGGCTTTTAGCACTTTCCGGATGGCATCTGCTTTAATGATGGTTAAGATGTCGTCGAAAAATCTGAACCAGTCATGGATGACTTCACTGAAGGCTGCGATGGTCATTTCATCATACTTTTGGAGCATGATTTCTGCGAGAATGCCGGATATGCGGTATCCCATGGGGCCTCCTTCAATTTGCTGATAAAACGCTTCATTGTGTTTTACGTAAGTAGTTTGGAGCAGCAGTTTGAGCAGTTTAAGAATTTGAACCGAGTTTAGTTTGGTATCTCTTGGATCAATTTCGGTAGCCTCAAGGAGTTGGAAAACGTGGTCGCATGTGGTTTCTCTGGGTAGGATAGGGAAAAGGTTGACAACATCGAAAGATGCTAGAACGTATCCTTCGGGGATTACCATGTCTTTTAAATTGTAAATAAGTTCTTCTGTATCTTCAATGGTATATTTTCCCGTGATCAGGGGTTTTAGGAGCTGGCTGAGGAAAATGTCAAGTTTTTGGCCTAGGCCATTTAAAGTGGACGTGATGGGACGAAGTGGGAAGCCATTTTTTGTGTATTTTAACTTGGCCAAAAATGTAGGGTGGTTTGGGTTGTTTTTGGATGAGATCGGACACCAAGCTCTCAGGAATAAATCCGCAGGAATAAATCTCAGGAATAATATCAAAACAAACCCGGACCTAACCATTGCAAAAGCCGACAAAGGAAACGTCACGATTGTTCTAGACACCCAAGATTACAACAATAAACTTTCGTCGATTCTCAACGATCAGTCAACATATAAGAAACTTACGCACGATCCAACCAACAATTTCCAAAGCGACATTCGCGTTCACTTAGAGCAAACTAATATACGCGGATTTATTCCTGAGAGCTTGGTGTCCGATCTCATCCAAAAACAACCCAAACCACCCTACATTTTTGGCCAAGTTAAAATACACAAAAATGGCTTCCCACTTCGTCCCATCACGTCCGCTTTAAATGGCCCAGGCCAAAAACTTGACATTTTCCTCAGCCAGCTCCTAAAAACCCTGATCACGGGAAAATATACCATTGAAGGTACAGAAGAACTTATTTACAATTTAAAAGACATGGTAATCCCCGAAGGATACGTTCTAGCATCTTTCGATGTTGTCAACCTTTTCCCTAGCCTACCCAGAGAAACCACATGCGACCACGTTTTCCAACTCCTTGAGGCTACCGAAATTGATCCAGGAGATACCAAACTAAACTCGGTTCAAATTCTTAAACTGCTCAAACTGCTGCTCCAAACTACTTGCGTAAAACACAATGAAGCGTTTTATCAGCAAATTGAAGGAGGCCCCATGGAATACCGCATCTCCGGCATTCTCGCAGAAATCATGCTCCAAAAGTATGATGAAATAACCATCGCAGCCTTCAGTGAAGTCATCCATGACTGGTTCAGATTTGTCGACGACATCTTAACCATCGTTAAAGCAGATGCCATCCCGAAAGTGCTAAAAGCCCTCAATAGCATTCACCCCAACATCCAATTCACCGTAGAGCTCGAAAACGAACATCATCAACTTCCATTTCTCGACCTACTACTTGAACGAAACGACGACAACATCAGTTTTCAACCTTTCACGAAACCACTCCAAACTAACCGCACCATCGATTTCTCCTCCCACCATCCCATGTCCATCAAAAAGGCGT
>JAHWFP010128437.1:0-11611 GCA_023313725.1 Lithobius niger | reverse complement strand
TGGCAACAATCAACAAGGAAGTGCCGGACCGTAAGTGGCCGCCGACACCAATAACATTCAGGAGGGTCAACCCCCCGCAAAAGGAAACAGTGAGTAAGTCGAGTGTGACCAATGCGCAAACGGGCCAACACCACCTCCTCACGGCGACTGCGGCGACACGCCGAGTGCCAATCCTCAACAGTGCCTTTAATAGCTCGTAATTTATTGCCGTCCTGCCCAACCCACGAGGCTTGCCAAAAAGCGTGTAACCTCAGACGCAGAGTTGGAAAAGCGTCCGAGGGAACAAGGCTGAGATCCCTTCCGAGAGGGCCAGAAAGGGCCCCTTTTGCTGCAGAATCCGCTTGCTCATTTCCACCTATCCCAACATGGCCCGGGATCCAGCAGAAAAGCACGGTTTTCCGCCGGCCAGGCAAGCGGGAAAGCAAAGCTTGGACACGTTGTGTCAAGGGGTTCCGAGGATTGTAATTCGCCAAGGACTCCAGGACACTCACGAAATCGCTAAAGATAATGAAATGCGTGCCCTGAAGGCCAAGGATCCATTCCACCGCCAAACCGAGAGCCAAAAGCTCAACATTACGGTACACAGCTGAAGAGCTACAGGCAAATTGCTAGTAGAAAAACGTGTCAAGGGGGGGGGGGTGGGGGGAGGAAGACAAAAGGGGTGACAACTCAACGCGCAGATTGTGCCTAAGATAAACAACGTCGTTGAGTAACTTCTGCCAACAATCGACGAGCGGCGCAGCCACTAGTTATGTGTTGCCAGAACTCCTGAGACGCCGTTGGTTACCCTGCTTACAACCACATAGCAACCGCATATTGTTGACAAATGAGATATCGTGCTGACGTTCTTTAATTCAGAAGCTTAACAAGGCGACAGTGCGTGCAACAATGCTTACACTAAGATGTTTTTGTAGTTTGCAGTTCAGTTGGTAAAATTGATCCAAATCTCATATATTATTTATTGTTTAAACGTTGAAAGAAAGGTTGAAAAACCAAAAGCTCCGTCAATATCTGAGGGAACGCCTTACAATTATCTCCCTTAAAAGAAAGTTCTCACATACCAGCGGCATAATGGATGTGCACCAAACATGACATGTTGTTGCGGGGAAACCGATGTCGATATTTAATTACAAGACACGCCTTGCCATGGTTAAGATTTCCCACGTTTGGTATCAACCGGCACGTCAGTTTTTCTCCCTCATTTCAGCAGTAGAACACTAAGTTTTGAAGACATTCAACATGAAAGTTACTGCTGACGTGACGCTTGTACTGGTGCTGGCTACATGCAGTGTAACTTGCGTACAGTTTAACTTGTATACTAGGCCGATTTTGGTTCAGAACAATTCTATTCCGTCTGCTGGTCTCTTAGGCACCAAAATTGTCAACTCTTTCCTGCAGTGCACTTTTGCGTGCACACAAAACACGTGGTGTTGGAAGTTCGCATTCAGTGGAACTAAATGCAACCTATATGAACCGCCCTTTCCAGTCCCTAATTCGCCGTATGTAGAAGCTAAAGGCTATAACACTTACCAAGGTAAGAAATAACTGGGTAATTGTCGTTAAGCAAGCATCGCTTACGTAGCTATTATTTGTTGAGAAAATATGTAGCCGTGAAGTTATTTTCGGTTTCAAAAGTCCCTGTTTACTAGGAAATAGGAGAAAAGACGTAAATTTGGAATTGGAATGTTATAGTTTTAGTCTTCTGTACAGCCGGCGGCTGAGAAGACTATTGCAACGACTTTGTCCGTCCGTCCGTCGCCTTTTTCAACTTCGAAACAGTACCAGATATTAGGCACATTCATAAACTCATCGAATAACTCAGCTATGAAGTCCTACCTCTTCAGAGTTGTTCGTAAGTGGGGCTTCAATGTCGAGTTGTTCGATGAGTTTACGAAAATGCCTATTGACGACCACTGTTTACAACGTTAGATTCAGTGTCGAAAGTTAGTTAAATAACATGGCAAGTTAAAGCATCCTTACTTCCTTATGGCTAATAGACTTCTTCGACGTAACTAAATTAAATAAATTCAGTTGATCGTCGAATTGAAATCCTAATGATAACACTGCAGCCTTAAAAACAAAAGCAGCTTTGTTTAAAATAGTCTCGTCGCATTGTTGCATGCATGAATGGGTTACCATCGAACCAGACTCTGCATTAGGTCTATCTGCTACTTACGAAATAAAACTACACTTAAAAAAAATTAGGCCTAAAAAATTAAAATTAGGCCTAAAATCACGTTACTACGGCAACGTCACGTTGCTACGATTATAGATCCTGCTTCATCAACAGCGTCTCTACCGTCACTTCCCTACTACCACTGATCCATATATTGTGCGTTACGTTTAACACTGTAACCGATGGTGCACCGTGTTGCAAAAATGAACAGGCGTATTATACAAATCAAGTCTCCGTTAGCTGCTACTTACGAAATTAAAGCTCCAGGTAAGAATTAGGTCTAAAAGTTGACAAATACGCCTAAAATCTAAAATAAGCTTAAAAGCTAACACATTTTTAACCGGCAGTGCTGATGGTTACTGCTTTTAGATTATATAATTGAGATATCTGGTGCAATGCGTGATAGAGGTGTGATATCTCACCATTGGTAGTGCCAGAACTTTACAGAAGACCGGATGCGACTAGGTAGTCGCTCTAGCCGCTTGTTTATCTGAATTATTTACCTTTGTCAGAATTGCTTATACGAACCTAACACCTCCTTACATGCGCGTATACATCTTTAAACAAAATCAGTTTGCTTATAAGAATTTCGTATAAAATAATCCAAGTGTAATAGAAAGTCTTGTCTGCATGTTTATAATAAACTCTTATCGAAAGAATATTAGAAAATATTATAACAACCGTTATAATATTAAACAAATTGTTATAAGAAATCTTACACGATTTAAAAAAGAAAGTAAATGTAACAGAAAATCTTATAAAAACTGTCACAAAAGATCTTATTCAATTTAAATGTAAATTATATCTCATAGAAATTGTTATAAAAAATCCTATCGTTAAGGAGAAACTCATGCATCGTTACAAACTTTACAAAGTTTTAATTTGGATAGCATTATCGATCAGGTCTGGGTACTTGTTGAGTGATTTGTTAAATCAAGTTGCTGGCCACATGCATCCCTGTGGTTTAGTCTTCTATACAGCGGCTGAGAAGACTGGTGCAAGAACTTTTTCCATGCGTCAGCCACTAATTTCAACTTCTGGTCGGTACCAGATATAGACTGCATGTTTGTCACCATTAGGGCACGTTTACGCAACCCTCTCGCTTTTGCATTCTCGCAGGTAGAAGCTAGAAATCACCTCAAATTTCAACATGGCGGCGGTTTTATGTCTGCCGTCTCGCAACGAAAACAGCAAATAACGTGAGTTCAGAAGCGTTTGGGAAAATTGTTTCGTCACGAGGAATTCTTTATATTATTGGCACGAATTATAAGACTGCAAGTATTTACTCAAACGATGTCGGATTCAGCTAATCCATTTAGCGTTGTTACCATGGCAATGCCACCTTTGCCATCGCGATCGAGTTCTAGCTGCGAGAATGCAAAGACGAGTGGTTGCGTAAACGCGGCCTTAGTTGCAGTGACCAAAAGTTAGTTTTAAAACATCCTTGCCTCTTTATAGCTAACAGGCTTTCTCGATGTAACTAATATTATAACATTTGATCGTAGCATTTAAACCCTAAGGATAACACGCAACCATAAAAACAAAGGATTTCATTAACGGCACACATCGGCTTAATTTAAAATGGTCTCGATGCCATGTCGCATGGATGAATAGGCTTATATACTCTCGAACCAAATTATGCGTCACGAAATAAGCCGAAAAGCTGAAAATCACACATAAAATCACGCTGCCATGGCAACGTCAAGTTGTTACGAGTCGCTGCTGGCTTCATCAACAACATTACATTGTAACGTTTATCCCGTCAGTTTGCTCGCGATCACTAATCTATACACTTGGTGCGTTCATTTCTGCAACACTTCCGAAAAACAGTTACGTTGGTGGCAACGCTGAACAATGTAACTGTGTGTCGGGAGTTTTCCACAAATAAATGGTCCTATACTGTTCAACCCAATTTTCCTTTACCTGCTTCTTACGAAATTAAAACGGTAGGTAAAAATTACTCCTAAATCTTGCCAATTACAACCTAAATCTAAAATAGGGCTAAAAGATAATACCTTTTTCACCGGCACTTGTGATGGTTACTGCTTTAAGATTATGTAATAGAGATTGCTGTTGCACTACGTGATAGAGGTATGCGCCTCAACGTATTCGAAAGTGGCGGAATGGGGATGAAATGTACAGAAAATAGGTTGAGACTTGGTAGTGGCTGAAGCAGCTTGTTTACTACGATATTTTTAAAGTTTTGACGAATTTACTTTCCACAATATGAATTATAATTGCACTGGTAACAAACGAAGACGTATTTGGCAATTTATTAAACTGAGTCACTGGTATGGCTCAGGTTTCCAACAGCTACGATGCTCCTTTACATTTCAGTGCATTTGGTTACTTTGAGGGGTTCTCAAAAAGTAGTAATATAATTTACCACGGTAGCCAGATTTATTCTAAGAAGTGTGACGCATTTTCAAAAACAGTGCTACCAGTAACTTAGCTTGCAGTGTCTGAGTACATATAAAATTCTGCCCAAACCTATTCTTGTACGCTGGGAAAGTGTAAAGCTCGATAATACACAAAACCAAGAAAATACAAATATGTCAAATCACGTGTAGAGCAGTAGTCAACTGCGCTACACGAACTGAGTTTCCTAGTCTGGTGAATAGCATGCGTGGCTCCCATCCCAGTGATCCAGGTTTGATCCCCCACGGCGTGACTGGTGTTTTCCTTAATAGTAATTAATAACATTTCGTTATAAGAATTTTCTAAACGACAATATCATATTACTAGAGGAAGCCCGTGCTATGCACGGGGCCGGTCATGAATTAAGTTTACGGACACATTTCCCGGGTTCCCGGGACATTTTTCCGGCACTCTTCCCGACGACTTGTCAGATTGATCGACCACTCATGCCTGCCTCCTGTTTGCATGCAGGTAGAATGGGAGAGCGCATTTACAATTCGGGCGCGAGGAGGGGAGAAGTGATTGTTCGACGACTTGTCAGATTGAACCTTTATTGAGTTGATCGACCACTCATGCCTGCCTCCTGTTTCCATGCAGGTAGAGTTGGAGAGTGCATTTTCAATGCGGGAGTGAGGAGGGGAGAAGTGATTGTTCGGCCCGACGACTTGTCAGATTGAACCTTTATTGAGTTGATCGACCACTCATGCCTGCCTCCTGTTTCCATGCAGGTAGATTGGGAGAGTGCATTTTCAATGCGGGAGTGAGGAGGGGAGAAGTGATTGTTCGGCCCGACGACTTGTCAGATTGAACCTTTATTGAGTTGATCGACCACTCATGCGTGCCTCCTGTTTCCATGCAGGTAGAGTGGGAGAGTGTATTTTCAATGCGGGAGTGCGGAGGGGAGAAGTGATTGTTCGGCCCGACGACTTGTCAGATTGAACCTTTATTGAGTTGATCGACCACTCATGCCTGCCACCTGTTTCCATGCAGGTAGAGTGGGAGAGTGCATTTTCAATGCGGGAGTGCGGAGGGGAGAAGTGATTGTTCGGCCCGACGACTTGTCAGATTGAACCTTTATTGAGTTGATCGACCACTCATGCCTGCCTCCTGTTTCCATGCAGGTAGAGTGGGAGAGTGTATTTTCAATGCGGGAGTGAGGAGGGGAGAAGTGATTGTTCGGCCCGACGACTTGTCAGATTGAACCTTTATTGAGTTGATCGACCACTCATGCCTGCCACCTGTTTCCATGCAGGTAGAGTGGGAGAGTGCATTTTCAATGCGGGAGTGCAGAGGGGAGAAGTGATTGTTGTCCTTCCGGTTTTCCTTTTAGCCTTCCTTTTAGCCGGCCTCCAGGATTATTATATAGATTCTACATGATCATACAAGATTATCCACCATCATTTGATGGGAACCATACCTTGACCTCGGTGGACGAAGTGCGTGATTTGGGGGTGTGGTTCACTGATGACTTAAAATCATCACTGCTTTGTGGGAAAAATTTGTTCTGCGGCCTTTTGCTGTCTTCCTCTCATTAATCGTCGCTTCACTTCAGGAAATGTTGCAACCAAGATTTGGGCAATTATCTCTATAGTAACTGCGAACCTTACAAGTAAGTTCTCAATATACCAGCGCCATAATGGATGTGCACCAAACTTGGCATGTTGTTGTGGGGAAACCGTTGTTCGATTTTTAATTACAAGCCACGCTTTGCCATGGTTAGGATTTCCCACGTTTAATATAAACCCGAACGTCAGTTTTTCTGCCTCATTTCAGTGGTAGAACGCCAAGTTTTAAAGACATTCAACATGAAACTTACTGCTGGCGTTACGCTTGTGTTGCTGCTTGCTACATGCACAGTTACTTGCGTACAGTTTACGTTGTATACTAGGCCGATTTTGGTTCAGAACAATTCTATTCCCTCTGCTGGTTACTTAAGCACCCATATAGTCAACTCTTTCCTCCAGTGCGCTTTTGCGTGCACACAAAACACGTGGTGTTGGAAGTTCGCATTCAGTGGAACTAAATGCAACCTATATGAACCGCCCTTTCCAGAACCTAATTCGACGTATGTAGAAGCTAAAGGCTATAACACTTACCAAGGTAAGAAATAACCGGGTAATTATCGCTGATCAAACATTCACTAATTCTATTATTATTTATTGAGCAGGAATCTATATAGCACTGAGCTCATCTTCTGTTTCTAGAGTCTCTCTTTACTTAGAAATAGAAGAAAAAACGTAACGTTAGAATGTGACAGTTTTTATTTGAAGTATTTTCTCTTGTCAGAATTGCGTATACGAAACTGACCACCTCCTTACATGTGCGTATACATCTTACAACAAACGAAATCAGTTTGCTTATAAGAATTTCGTATAAGATAATCCAGTATCAGTTAGACGATGGCTTTCGGCAACAATAAGGTAAGACTTACGCTGGTTACCCGAGTGGCGAAGCCATGAGAGCAATAAAGCGAAAGTCTTATCGCATCGTTGCCGAACGCCATAGTCTAACATATTTGTAGAACGACGAGTTGAATCTTCAATGGCGAGCCATTTTTGCAATAAACCGACAGCGTTAGAGCATTGTTGTCGAACCATCGTCGAACATATTTGTACAACAACGATTTGCATTGTTGGTAAACGAGCCATTATTGTGATAGTATAACGAGCCATTGTTGGCGGGAATGTTCTTTGCTCCAACTCCGTTTTTGAAGCTAAATAACTACAATAAACGCCTTATTTTTTATTTTAATCAATTTTAACTCTTTCCTTTGGGTCTTTCTTCAGCTGCAATAAATGTATTATTTTGGAAACATTGGCACGTAAATATTGATACGCAAACATTGATGGTGGTGGTAACTTACGTTAGTAAGAACCAAAGACCTTCATTTTCTTACTTACGTATGTAAGAACCCCAAGCCTTCGTTGCCATGCTTGGAATTATTTTTTATTATTTAAAAAATTAATAGTTGTTAATTTAGAGTGTTAAATTGTTTAATAATACTTTTGAAACTATTTGGGATACGTAAATATGGAGAGCGATTGTATTTTTGCTACTTAAGTAAGAACCAAAGACCTTCGTTTTCTTACTTACGTAAGTAAGAAATCCTCGTCTAGCCGTGGTTCTTACTAGTGGTAAGACAACGGTTTCATTGTTGCAGCTGTGCGTCTTCATGATATAAATCCGCTGCTGCAACAATGGTCCAACAATGAAAGAGTTATACAAAGTGCAACAGAAAGTCTTATGTTTGCATGTTTCTACGAAACTCTTATCGGAAGTATCTTATAACATCTTGATCTTTGTTTTGATCTACAAAATTGTTCGTGGTTTGATTGCTGTCGATTTGCCCTTTTTCGATTTCTCTCCCAATTCCTATTTTACTCGCAGTCATGGTTGGAAGTTGACTGTTCAGGGATCACACCTCCACTGTCGTAAAAACATCTTTGCTGTTCGGGTTGACCCGGTACGGAAATCACTTAGTGTGAACACGGTTAACATGAGCACGATGTCTGGTTTTTATAAAATGTTGAAGACCGGGCCGTTATCTAGGTGTTAAAGCGCCCTTAAATTCAAATTTGATGGGCCTTTGTGGTTTTAAATAATATTCGGGTCCGACGTCAGTGGCTCACAACCCTTCCGATACCATCCCACCCATTGGTGGTGAACGCGTATATTATTATTGATATACCAGAATTGATCATATTCTATATGATTATTCTACGTAAATAAAGAAATTGCAAATAAGAATTACTCAAAGTTTCTTTACAAGGTTATAAGACACTTTTATACGAAATGTCCCATTTTCATATGTGAATATTATTTGAATATCTAAAACCAAATACAATTTATTATTTACATCTCTTTCACACAATGTCATAACAAATTTTGATAAGGATTATGTAATCAAAATCGGTACAAAGATAGTGACGTAGTTATATTTATCTAATTAAATGTTACTGCATAATGCCTGCTGTTACTTTGACCATAAACTGATACGTACGACTGAACCAATTGAATCACACGTAGAATATCTCATATGCTGTATATTTACTATATCTAGTATAATGTTTACAAACAAAACAAAAACTAAAAATTAATAGATTTAAGTAAAAATATTTTAAAACTTGAAATAAAAAAAAAATAAAAAAATTGAAACTTTGTGCAGCATTTACAAACTAATTCAATGACATATTTCACCCATTAAAAATCTCTAACTTATTCCAACATAACACACGCCATCTAGTAGGAAGGCATGTCACCACTCTGCTTTGAGGCCAAGAGTTTGCTAAACCATAATATTTTGTTTGTTACTGATTGTTACTACTTAGTCGACAGTACCATTCATACTGCCTGCAGCTCGCCTTTTTTCATTGCTACCATGTGGGTGTAAGACCACGCCAAGTTTCAGCCAATACAAGTAGTGATAACAGAATAAAAATGCCCACCATCAAATTTTCCTTGTGGTGTACCAAGCCTAACTCCTTTACTGACTGATGGGGTTGCTTTTATTTTTAGATGAAATTTTTCTGCCCTACCTTCATTCATCACAGTTCACGTGTTGCTTCGTGACTGAACTAAAACAACAACTCAAATTTGGAAAATCAAATATAAAATGAATTAATAAAACCTTCTATCCTACTACAAGCACTTTCGCTAAAGAATGGACCAAAATTCATCTCTTACTTGTCCACGATTTAAAAACTCAGTTGGCCCCACACAAAATTATAAATTCAAAATTCATAAAACCTAAACATATTTAAAATTCGAAGCTTTCTTGCGAAAATTGTAATACAAAGTTGAAAATGAAATTTGCTGATTAAACAGTATTTTCAAAATACTTGGTTCAAACAACGAGGGTTTTTTGTCGAAAATTTATATTTTCTTTTTAACTCATTTTCATTAAATGTAATCACGTGCGAAAAGAAATTCTATCTAGCATCTCTCTGATAAGCCTATTCAGTATAGGCCTATCAGAGTTAGGAACTTGGGAGTTTTCTGGTGGTGAACCCGTTTGTGCGTTTACTCCTGTTAATTCCTCTTTCCACCGCTACTTGTCGGTATCGGTAGGTGGCATATATCTTTTTGACGTAATCTGCTAGCAAGTTGCCTTAGCAGGAGTATACAGGACTGCAGGTCGCGTATCTCCCCATCTATTGGTTAGGAAATAAAGCATTTTGCTACAGCTGAAACTATAGGTTGGTATTGTAACGTTTTGGAATAAGAGGTTGACTTTCATTGAGAATGAAGGTATGTAGGGTGTTGATATCCACCATTAAAGGTGCAAATATGATATAAATATTATTTATAAAACCCCAATGTTTTCGTGATGCAAACAGTTAAATGAACCCAATTTATGAGGCTATTTAATAAAATAGACGTCACAATCCATGTAGACATCACAATTTTGGAAGACATCACAGTCCTTCTCGGTCATTATGATGTGGTAAATACTGAAGATCTCCATTTTTGTGGGCAGCAGATAGGAGGCCGCCATTTTTACCCATAAGGTCCGGATGTGACATCATCCAAGATGGCATCCGACCCACTTCCGGAGCGATGAATACGTTTTAACTGCACTACTACTAGCAACTGAGTAGAGGGTGGTTTAGTTTTTCAGTGTTGATAATTGCAATTATCTTTCCCGTGTTACATTTTAAAGTTGTAATGCGACTTTCGAAAATTAAACTTTCGAAATTCAAGTGACTTACATTTAAAATAAATGAATGGTGGACATTGGTGATTTTCATTCCTGGGATTGGTAATGACATGAAGTAATATTTCGAAAACTAAGCATTTAACATTAAAACTAACAATGCGGAGTGATTTTGTTTGTGAGCGCTGCTCGTTAGAATTTTCTACAAAGTCATCTAACGAAAACGAAGAGTCTAACATTTAAATTACATGATTTTAAATCAAGCAGAGGCCATCTGTATAAAATATATTGATCTGAACCAAGAAACTTGATTTATACTGTGTTAAATCTAAAACCGTGGAATCTTTCAAATCCCTTCTGATTCGATTCTATATAATTACGCGGGTTAATATATGAACATACCAAACTGGATCTCTACAGAAGGCTTCTCTGTTTAGATACCTGAGCTTGGGCCAAAAAGAAAGAAAAACTGTAAAATATATCTGAAAACTAATATATTTTAATTTTCAGAGTTTCATTGGTTTTACAGCTTGAATAGAGAAACGTGAGGATTGTGTTTTGGCATGTGGCCGTATAGTCGTAATAATAACTTATTTGTCTTGTTTTGGACTATAGCTCGCAAGAAAATCTACAAAGACCGCTGTCCAGTCGTCTCGTCCTACAAACATGGAAACGACAACTGCAAACAAATCTTTGGAGGTCGACTTGCGTGTATTACAGACATGG
The DNA here is from genome assembly GCA_023313725.1 of Lithobius niger. Classification (NCBI taxonomy): domain Eukaryota; kingdom Metazoa; phylum Arthropoda; class Chilopoda; order Lithobiomorpha; family Lithobiidae; genus Lithobius; species Lithobius niger. Next base: position 638 of record JAHWFP010128437.1, on the reverse strand, counting down.
AATCTTTGCAGCTGATTGCAGCAGACGCTCAGTTAAGATATCCCTCTAGTTGCGGAGGACATGCCTTCATGATTGGTCTGCACAGTAAAGGAAAATCCGGAATTTTCGAATGGGCAAATGGGGAAACAATAGATGTTGTTAATGGTACAGGGTTTCAGCTCTGGGCCCCCGGAACAAAACCGGTAGCGTACAAAAGTGGGGAAGTTTGGGCATACACGAGGCTTTGCAGAGAAAATTGGTACTGGATGGAATCGGCTGGCTCAATGTGCTCATATTGTGAAGTACCATAAGATAAATTCTAACCATTCTGCTCCACCACCTAACGTTGTACTGTTGCAATTTAACATTCCTCTGAGTTATAATAAAGGTTATTGTTAAAAAAAAACCATTCATAATAAAGGATGTACTTATGCTTATCTATGACCGCTATTAAACTATCAAAACGTGTTCTTTCAGATTCTCAGTTTCGTCAGAGTGTTGTGCAATTGATGAATCTTCAAAACCGTTTATTCATCCTTATAAACAAACCACTATCACATGTTTCGTTTGCCTGTCTGTTTGTTAGTAACATGATTATTTTCTCACATGTCCTCTCTGCCAATCTGTCCGTGTGTTCAATCTGTTATTTCTGGTTCAAA
>JAHWFP010128359.1:0-15586 GCA_023313725.1 Lithobius niger | reverse complement strand
TTTTTTTTTTATTTATTTATTTTTTTTTTTTATTTAAATTAATTTCTTTGAGCCTTAAGTCAGCCGAAGCAACTTAATGCTTGTATGGCTGGACTGGCTCAATTTTGAACATTACCAGACTTTTAGAGAAGAAGAAATATCTGGTAAAGGGAGGTGCCAACCTGGGGATTCAATCCGGGAAACCTCCGATCATCGTAGGGGCCGAAAGATTGTCCAAAATTTGCCAGAATAGTTCCCGTAGCCGCTGAAGGAGCATGGTAGCCTCTCACTCTACCCTGGCCGGCAGTCCTGGCGGGGACTATGCCAAGGTCCCCTTTCCAGGGGTTCGACCAGATGCGACGAATAAGAATTTTCTAGCAATTAACCTATAGCATAAATAGAAGAAAAAAAACACGAAAAGTTACAGGATTTTTTTTTATAAAACATACGAAATTTTTAATGTCATTCATTGTTTTGCCAAAAAGGGGACCTGCTGAAGCTTAGTATTTGATGTAGCACATACCTTACAAAATCAGCTAGAGTAGAATTCGACCGTAGATAATAAACGGCTTCTCAATAAAAATGCTGCAGCATACAATTCACACATCAAGGGTTTTACACTATTATCCATTCGACTACATTGTACACACTTTTACAACGAAATTGTAGCTTTTTTAATTTTCACTTAAGTTTCTCATTAAAAAAACGTTGACCATGCATTGTAATATTTCTTACTTCAAAAACGGATACTAATAAAAATATCTGGCATTTAAAAGTTGTCATTTCTTTTAATTATTTAATTATGTATGAAATGCGCACCACTAAGGTTGCATTTCCAGGTTTTCACACCGTTTTGTATTTGAGTATACATCGTCTGATATTCACGTTAAATAAGAAAATTGCGCACTACAAACTTGATTAAGGAACGATCAGTAGAAAAAAATCCATTTACGCTACAACAAGCTTCTTTCACCAGAAGTTGCAGTACCTCATGTATTTAATAGGCTTATTGTCACAAAAACATTAAGGTACTTCTTGCTCCCATGTTTGCATGAAACGCAACTAAACATGAGCTTCAGTGTAAAGGCTTTACTGCAATTACCACAATTAAACAGTTTTACACTGCTGTGTCGCAGAATGTAGAAAATGCAGCAGAAAATCTCACAAATCATAATACGCCGTGTCACACTTTAGATATAATCAGCTTCCTGTCTTTCGACCTAAAATGTGCAACAGATAATCGTAGATATGCCTTACCACAAATTTTACTCTTTAGGGTTTATCTCTAGTATGAACACGGACCACCAACAAAATAATTGCACTAAGGCCATTCAAAAAAGAAAAGTTGGTTCTCAGGCCCTCCCGCACCGATTTTTTGACGGGAAATAAAAAGAAACGACGCGGCAAAAATAGCAGTTACAGAACAAATATAGGCCTTATTGTGAAATTGAAATATAAAATTACCATTCTTCTCGTTAAGTAATTGTGTCGACACGTGGTAAGAAGCATTAGGGGCAGTATTCTTTATTTTACCCAAACTAAAAAAATAATTCCCCAAAATGTACGATAAAATAGGGTCGAAAAATAAAAAAATTAAAAATAAAATTCGCCCGCCTGCACGGATTTCTTGAGAAAAATGCCGAGAAGCAACTTTCTTTTTTTAAGTGGCCTAAGTGAGCAAACATTTTTTTTCATATTATCAAACTATTTTCTTGTTGTTTATAAAGTTGAATTTCCTCATCTGTCTCTTTCTGGCAGTTGACTTGGAAGATTTCACTTTTTTATTTGAAGCTTGAGTGGCACATTACATAACACATGTCATGGTGGTCTTTGTAACCAAACTGCTTCGTGATTGGTACAAATAATATCGAAATGAGTTTAGAATATGGCTTAATAAATTTTATTCGTCTGTGAATTCCAAAGAATACTTTAAATAAGAATTTATGAATAACATTGAGAGCCCACAAACAAGCTGTAAATGATACTGAAGTTTTAAAAAGCACAAATTACTAGCGCCGTCTAGTTTTTGAGATTGAAAGTTTTAGTTGTTTAGTTCCAAGGGTGGTCGAGGCGAGTCTCTGTGATCGGTCAAACGCTAGGACACCACCCTAATACAAGTCTGTTACTCATCGTTCCTACGGAACTTTTCATGGACTCATGCTTAACCTCATTCTGGTTTTTTAATGAAGTCAATCTGGGACACTTTTCAGCATGGTCTGATGTTATAGGCAAAACTCACTGGGAATTAATTGTAAAAGTCATCAATGTCATATGTTTCTGACAGAACAGATGGCAGCAGACACTACAAATACCAGTATTTTTACAGGAGCTAACAATCGTTCCAAACACACGCCACCGTTTTCCTGATACTTCTCATGAGTCGATATCTCTGCCACGATGGACGAAGTTTGGCGTAGAAAAGAATCGATCGCTAGAAATGGGCTTAGTCGTCTTACGGGAAATGCGAAGATCTTTGAAAATATTTTGATGTAGGAATTTCATTACTGAACTCGTAAATTTCAGGAAAGAAAGCTCCCGTTAAGAAATTTTAAGTAAATAGGCATAAAACTGCGAACGGTGGCGTGTCCCATACAGAAAAACAAACATAAAGGCAAACAAACAAACAAATTCCAAATACAGTCGAGTATTCGACCTCGCTCGCTTTGCTCACTTTGCCACTTATGCTTATTGTCGTCCAAAATCTGCAAATAAGGAACTAGTCGCAGTTGACCGGTAGTGTTGTTTCCCCAAAGATCCATCGCAAATGACGAAAGTATCCTGATTCAACGTGAAATATGACGATTATTGTAAGACGAACATTAGTTTCAGTCACGGCACATCAACCTAAGTATAAATAATTAATTACAAAATTGTTAATGTTACATTACTGTTCTTTTTTATTACATTTCTATATTCGCTCTTTAAGTGTTCCTCCCTATGTCGCCTTTTCATTCGCTTTATTCCTAACATAGTAGTAAAAGTAAAAGTAAAAGTAGATAGTAAAACCGGATTAGAGATGGGGCTGTCTGTCTATCCCATGCTAAATTACCATTGTTTGCCAACATTTACTTGCTATTGCACTTGATGAAATCAAATGCTAAAAAATTTGGAAAGGATTAATGTTAATAGATTGTAAAATCAATACTGTGTAAGATACTTGCCTACAAAATATAAAGTGCGATGGTAAAATTAATTACCCAACTGATAAATTTCAAAGGGGTCGTGCATGCGCAAGTCTTTGCTACGCGGGACAAACGGACGGATATGTAAGGGGCAGGGGCGTCAGTACGTGGGGGTAGGAGGGGGCAATCCTTCCAATGTTCTGTAAGGCCCGCACCTTTGAGCCTCGTCGGAAAAACTTTGGTGCTGAAAACTTTTTTGCTAAAAACTTCGTTATGCTTTTGCATCAAACAAAAAAAAATTGAATTTTTTTTTTTACTAACTTACTGACAAGGCAGGCCTAAATAGTTCCACTAAGCAAGAAATTTAAAAGAGCATTTTCCTTGGCTGTTTATCATGTCCCCACGCGATCACTCGTAGTGAATATGCAAAATATATGCAGCGCTACAGAGAAAAAAAAAGATGATTATTCTTTTTCTTTTATGGACCAAAAAAGTCCACTGTTGATGCAGCATGTTTTAGTCAAGTCTTCTCCTTTCCATTCATTACAGTGTTGATGACCTGTCACGGTTATCTTTTTTGTTATTCAGCTAAATAGCAATAACACGATGCACGCAAATAGCAATTATTAGCTTACCTACCGTGTTCAAAGATAAAAACTGTAAAAAAAAAAAAAAAAAAATTGAATGCAGTACAGCAGTACGGTTTTACGTGGACTTAACAGCAACACTCTGGGGTCTGAAACCTTACACGAACTTATTAGTATTTCTTTCCGTTTTGACTTCGGTTCAATTACACCTTTCCTGTGATGTCAAATGAGTTCGTTTTTGTTTACTAAAATCCATTTCAACTTGTCCCGTTATACTTTTTTGCGAGGCCTATATATCTATCTCTGCGTGTACAATAGCTAAATATTATCTAGAAAATCAATCGAAAAGTAAGTGGTGCCATCTACAGTCAAATTGAATAACTACGTTAAATTCGTTCTTTTCGTTCGCAAATTACACCGGAAATGGCGCCACTCGTTTTTGGAATGTATTGTTAATAATATTTTCCCTATACATGAACGTTACAAAATAAATATTTTCAGACGAAAGAAATCAAAAGCAATGATTAATCTATTTATCATTTCAATTTTTTTTTTATTCCGTATTTAGTCCTGGAGCTGGTATTGAAAACGAGGCTGAAATCGCTACACACATTTTAGTATAATATCATACAGTGGAACAAATATGAAAGCAGGAGCGTTATAAAGCCCCAAAATGGTGTGTTCTAAAAGCCATCAATTGTCCGATACATGCGTGAATAGGACTTGAGAATGGGAAGTGAGACAAATGATTTCCATCCCAGTGGGCCTTGACTTGAAGAAGCCACCTTCTTCCCAGCTTCAAGAGCGATCAACTGCCTGGTAAAAATTCGAACCAAGGTAACTGACTTAACGTAAAATAGCAATCGAAAAAATGATAAAAACGTTAAACAATCCTCCCCCACCTGCGCTTCCTCTTCACACCCCCTCCCAATTTTGTTTTAAGGCTGTTAAAAAGTTAATTAAGTGGTTCTCAGGAGTGCACGCATGGGCATAGTCTTAAGAAAAAAATTACAATCACGCATCAATTTAATATGATTGATTTAATTTTAAGTGTAAATTATAAAATGTTAGAGATAAGCTATCATATTCAAGTTTCGATTTCAAAGTGTAAAGTATAAACGTTTATTTTGCCCCTCGCCTAAGTGTCCAGTGGTTTACATCCAATGCTAAAGTATATCGCCTCAGTGTTCATCGCCTAAATATCCATCGCCTAAATGACTGTATACCATCAACGTTGCTGCACGCGAAGTTGCCGCGAATGAAGATATTATCGCACGTTCCATCTCTCGTTCTGGGTTGCAGCCTCATGTGGCCTATTAACGGCTGGTCGCAGCTGTTTTCTGGGATAACCCATGTAAAACATAGATTGTATAGGTCTTAACCGAATAAATACGTGTGAAAATATTGCTCATACTACGATTAGTCCAGGCATGAAGAAACTCCGCGTGAAACAATGTTGATCGCCCTTAATGAAGGTGGGAAAAATGCCGACGAGGATAGAAGTCATTTGTCTCAACTTCCATTCAAGGCAAATGTCGGAAAATTGATTGATGTCTTTGGCAGTATTTCAGTAAAATGAGATTTTGGCAATGTTGAAACAGATGTGCCTGAAGCCAAGAATCAAAACCCACAGCTTCTTTCTCAGACGACCTTTTAACGAGGGATGAAATATGAAGTGGTTGTTTCAGATAGTTCTTACGTCATCCATTTTATCCATTCCTAGGCAAACCTAAGGATTAGCCATTTTTTTAATTCAAGTAAAAGGCACATTTATTTTCTTATCCTTGCCGGTTTACCGAGTATTCTTATTACAGCACCGGTAATTTTATTTGGTAATCGATGACACATCCCCTATCCCATCCAATAAACAAATGCTAACTAAATGTTAATAGTCCGTTTAATTTATGTAAACGAACTGAAATATGCGGTAACTTGGTTGCAATACAGGAGAGGTTACTTCCGCCTAGTCATGGTGCACCTTGCGACTTCCCACCCATGGCTGCGGCACGCTACGGCATCGATTTAAACCGAGTGAAAACAAAAATGACGTCAAACGTGACTAACTCCGCAACGAAAATACGTTGCCATCCAACTAATGTACACAACACGCCATCTTTTCGTTCTACACACTGGCATAAATCGGTACTCCAGCACAAAACCAATCCTGAAGGTAAGTGTTATTGCTACAATTAGTTTTAGGTGTGCAGAATGAAGGGCAGTGGTGAGGGGTGGTGGCGGGGGGGGGGGGAAGAGACAATGGACCGGATGTCCTGTGGAGCGAATTGGTTTGGGGAGGGAAAACATTGTTTCTATTGTTTGTAGCTCTCGTAGCCATCGATTGTGGTCAAATAGGGTATTCCCCTCGCAGTGTTTTAACTATCGTACAACTGCTTTTGGCTGCAACTCGAAAAAATCGTTAAAGTCTTTGTTCAATCTGATCAACGTGAAATCCACACATTTTTGTTTTATTGGTTTTGCTGCTACTAATAGCAAGGGTCACAACCTGGGGCGTCATGGCAACCACTCCAACTAAAACCTTAGGCATCCTTTATGTAAAGAGCTGTGCCCCTTTCGTACTCTCTTCCTGCGTTAATCTTTCAAATTAAAAAGCATTTATACTTTTACTAAGTTATACTATAAATAAGGAATAAAAGAAAAAAAATCTAGTGTAATTGTTATGTTGTGCAATTTATTGTCTTTTATTCCTTATTTATTAATGTTTCAAATCACGTTTGGACATGTTTTTTTGATGTGGTCACTCCGCTTTTTTCTTTTTTCCCCCCTTTCTTGTTGGGGTGGTAGTGACGAAGGTATGCACCATTGCCTTAGCCTTGGCTTGGCACGGTCTTCTGCTATTCTATTCTATTCTATTCTATTCTATTCTATTCTATTCTGGTTTGTTCGTTAAAATGCATTACGACATTGTCTTTTGGACATTCGAAAAAAGTAACATACATTTAGTTTGTTACCGAATTTAAAAAAGAACATAAAAAATTTTCGACTTATTCCAAATGTTAAAAAACCGTTAGCTCCCCCCCCCTCCCCGAATACAACCTGTGAGTTATTTCCTCTTGGACCTCTTGGATGGATGCTTCATTCGCTATGAAGCATGGTATTGAGGCTTCCAAAATGGTGATAAAGTGAGGGAGATAAATTTCCAGTCATCTGCAGGTTGTGAGGGTAGGTGTGAAAGTGGCTTGGAAACTTTAGTGTCGAGTGCAAGATCTAGTTTAAGTTTAGCAAGTTGAGCAGGAGTTGGGCGTGCTCATCTCGAAGATGTTTAAGTTCATTTTCTTGGTTTTATGATTTTGTGATGCTGGTGATGAAATGCTGAACAGGGGGTGAGGTTCGGTTTCAGATGCTTGATTTTGCCTTTGGATAGGTTTAGATTTTTTCTGAATGGCAATGCACAGGCTTTTCCCATCGACGAAAGAGATTTGCGTCTCTGTGAGTTTCACAGGTTTTGTTTTGTTTGGCATGTCATAATCAAAGCCGTATGAGGCTTAAGTTGGATGAGGGTTTGTTTCGGTTGAAGTGGTTGATTTTAACAATCAACCACTTCAACCGAAACAAACCCTGAGATCGGGATTGTTGATGAGAATTGTTCTTGATGTCACAGGGGTGGTGGCTTGGTCATCAACGTACGTTTGGTGGATGTTGATGGCATCAAAAGCTCGATGATTGATGTTGATGGCAACGAAAATTCACTGGTGGATGTTATGACTGCAAAACTCGGTGGAAGCTGATGGCGTGGAGGATGCAACATGTGAGGATTGTTCCGCCAACTCAGCGATGGTTGGAAGGACTGGACTTTGCGGAGATGAATGTGATGACGATGGATGCCTTGTGTAGACAATGAGAAGAGTCGATATTGGTGAAGACGATGATGACAATTGTGACTTGGATGGTATGAATGGGGAGCTGGAAGGAGCTGTGGAGCTCTGAGAAATTTTCAAGTTTTTGCTGAGAGTTTTGGTTTCTTTGTTGGTGGTGGAATTCCTTGGATTACTGCCGCCAATTTCTCTCTTTCTGCTTTTTCGTGGAGTTGCTTAAGTCGAGAGTGCAGAACGGCGCTGCATCTTCTCGATTGCAGTCCATTGTGCTGGTGGGATCGTTACGCAAATTGGACATGGATTCGTGTCACACTCTCTGTGAGGCTTACAATGTGGGTCGACTCTTCGTTTCTTGGTCGTAATGCCTGGAAAATTGCAAGTTTGAATTTCTACAACAGTGGGCTCATGGTTTAGAAAGGGATCCGGATGCATGACGGATGATGACTGCATTTTTCTGCTACAGGTGATGGCCATGAAGAAAATTGTTGCAGACTGTGAGACAAGATGTAACAGTTGTGGTTTGCTGATAAGCTTCAAATGGTATGAAAGGGGTGAAGATGGTGCGAGATCTTGTCATAAGATGTCGCCACCACGCAGGTGGCACGTGTGGTTTGTGAAGAGTTGTGAAGGGAGGACGATGTTCACGGAATGTAGATGAAAATATGAGCATGTGTCATCAAGACATGGTCGATAAGAGGAAAGGGAGAGAAGGGACCTTGACCAGATGTGGAGCGAGCTGGAAGGTCCATGTGGATTCGATCCATTGGTTTTGACAAGCGTAGATAATGATGTGGTTTAGGTCAGAACAATGGTGATGAAAGACCAATGGACAAGCGTTGTGAGATTGCAACATGTGTTTGGTTTCATAAACTTGATGGAAACGATGGTCAGAGCATGAGAACTGCTGACGAAGAATGGGTAACCTAAGGTTAAAGGTTCAGCCAGCTGCATCTCCCAGCTTACCTCATTTTAGAAGAATGAGATGATGGTTGTTCGAAGCTTCTCTCCCTTCTGGGGTGAGGGGGGGGGGGGAGTATGAAGCGACGCCAAACTGGAATGGGAAAATTCTTAAAATGCTGGTGATCAGAGTGATCTTCTTCGCATATGGTTGGTACGGAAAAGGACAAGCCTGTTGATTCGGGTGTATTCATTTTTTAAGTGTGGTTCAACCCTGTGAATAACAGGGAGGGAGCCACGATGTCTTGGCTGCTTTAAAGGTGGATGGCAAGTGTCTTGTGCTATGGCGAGGAAGGTTGCGTAGTCATGCTGCGTCTTTCGTTCTGGAGACCGGTTTGGTATAGACGAAAAAAAAATCGGTGTTCAAATTGTTGATCAATCCTCGGAAAACAATAGGGAGGGAGCCACAATGACTTGTCCACTTCAACGGCAAAAAGCGACCAAGTTCGCTAATGTGATATGTGGGCGGCAGGCAGTTGTTCTGTTGCAACGAAAGAAGCTTGCTTCGAACAGCGTAGAGGCAGGTGGTGTCTTTTGTGCCAGCACAATTGTCGGTTAAGTCAACCAGCAAAGTGTCGACGAAAGAGATCATTGAGCGTTCAGAATGTGGATCAGCCCTGGGAAACAACAGAAAGGGGGCCATAAAGACTTGTCAACTTCAACAGTGACAGAGACAAGAATCTCAGTTGTGGTACAGGCGTGGGTGGCAGGCAGTCGCTCTGGTTGCGATGAAAGAAGCTTACTTCTATCTGTGGCAGAGGAAAAGTAATGCCTTTCGTGCGGGGGTGGCCATTGGCTGATACAATTGGTGAGTTGCAGACGGAAGAGAGCGTTGGGCTCACAAAATGTGAATCAACCCCGGGAAACAATGGGGAGGGAGCCACAATGACTTGTCCACTTCAACACTAAAAATAGACCAAGTTTGTAGTTGATGTGTGAGCGTGGGCGGCAGACAGCAGTGCTTGTTGCGACAAAAGAACCTGGCTATCATCAGTTGTAGAGGTAGGCGGTGTCTTTCGTGCGGGAGCAGCCTGGTTGGGCCTGCAGTAATGCAACTGCAAGGACAGCTGATGCAGATGCAGTGGAGACCCTCAAGGAATCAAAGATGAACACCGTCCTTGGTTGGCGAAAAACGACGGCCTGTCGGCAGAGATGATGACGGACAGCAACACCCAGCCGAGATGCCGTTCACTGGGTGAAGTGAATCGATCCTGGAAAACAACAGGGAGGGAGCCACAGTGACGTCGATCTGTCCAACGTTAAAAAAGGAAGACAATTGAGCCAGTAGATGGGAGAAAGAGTTCAAAGGCTCACAGTTACAATGCTTCCATTCCAGCAGGGTGCAGCAGACCGACTGGAACGAAGAGCAATAAAAAGAGATGGGACGAAAGAAAGTGTAGGCGGTGTGATGAATCCAACTGTGCAGGCAGGGTCTTGTAAGGTGCCAACTTGTGGCTGAACCAGAGAAACTAGCTCTAGTTGGCAAAAAGGGTTCTGAGGGGCCGCCTGTGTCAATAAGGGTCCGGCGGCGAAAGAGCCAAGGGAACGGCAGCGATGAAGCTTCAAGCGGCAGAATCCCAGTGAAAAGAGGCTTAAAAAAACAAGGTGGCGGTGACGGAAGAGGACAAAAGAAGAGGGACGAAGCGATCATGTTGACATGGCCGCTAGAGAACAAAAGATGCGGAGCTCTCGTAGCAAGCTCCTTTAACAGGAGGGGTGCATGCTTACGCATTTGGTTACCAAGCTGGCTGGATCCAAACAATGCAGAAATTCTATTATGTAATCCAGCACTACCAGAACATAATGCAAAAATTCACAGGGTATGTTCATTTCCAGCGGCAGGAAGCAATAAAAAAATTTTTACACAATTCTCTAACCAAACAGAATTCACATTGGAAAAAACTTTTTGGCCACAAGGTGGAATACTGTAAAATATGAGGAATTTTGACCCAATGTACCAGTTTGCCATTCCTCGATAAAAAGGTTTCAAATTCAACCTAGGAGTCCAATCTTTTCAAACTTCCGCCAGGTCCAGCTATGTTCGTAAACAAACAAAACGCATGGGGCATCTGTAGCACAGACATTGGGCGTAGTGGCATTTTGATGACGTAAAGCATTTCGTATATTTATAGCCTTATATTTTTCAACGGCATCAGTATCCCTGTGAGATCAAACTTTAGTGATCAAACAATAATTTCATACCCAAATTAATTTCTGAAAAAAATAATAGGCGTCTGTTGAGAAAAAGTAAAAGTAAATTTAGTTCATACGTAGGATAAATTTAAATCTCTCAAGTAAATATTTCCAGGCGGCACATTACTTTTACATAAAAGAAAACATAATTAACTCTCCATATCATGAAGTCGTGATATGTTGTGCCTCACTACTACAGCCATGTTGATCATGAAAAAAAAATCCGAGTTTTCCAAACGAAAAGGAACTACCTAAGCTTCTCGTTTTTTCAACGCACCATTTTCCAGTGGATTTCTCTTTCACCACATATTGTGGTTACTTTGTCCTGCGAGTCTTTTAAAAAGAGGCTTATGGATTCTAGACTCGCTGTTGGCTGACTGGTTTTTTGTGTTGTACATTTTTTTGTTGTTTCTGTTTTTCTTGTGCTTGTTGTTTGATCTGCCTGTAAAAGCCTCTCTAATGCTCCAACGCTGCAGCAACTGAATAAATAAAGATTTATCACAACCGCTAATTTTTTTCGCAAAGTCAATCCCACCGAGTTATAGTTCGAAAGTTACACGAAAATTACGAAAATTGCACACTGCGTAATATTCAATTATTTCATTGAACGTTTGAAGTCATGATTAGTGGGTGGGATTACCATGGCCAAAGAATATAGGTGTTTGATAGCAGATTTCAAACGGCAAAAAAATCTCTGCAACATTACGGTATCTTTGTTTCTTGTTTCTTATTCAGTGAAACCGTAGAATATCATCAGAATATAGGGTAATTTTACATTGACATTTTTCTTCGAGCACGTCATTTTTGTAAACTATGAAGAGAAGAGGACCCCGTGGAACCCCGTATAGAACAATGTTCCAATCAATTTGAGAATCTGCAAATTTTACTGCACTTCCTATTATGCATATAATTTGCCAAAATTGAAGCATTTTTCCTCTCATGCCAATATTCGATAATAATAATAATAATAATAATAATAATAATAATAATAATAATAATAATAATAAGTTTATTTCATATAATTACAGTATTACTGTAACCCTCGAAGCCTGAATTAAAAAGCTTGTATGAGTTTCGTAAATCATCAGTCTTAACAACCATAAAGTTATCATTATCACAATAACGACTGCACATGTATTAATAATAATAGTAATAATAATAATAATATTGGTTAACGGCATTAGCCTAATTACGGTGCCTGAATTTGGGCCAATTAACCCACGTTAAATCTTAAACGGAATAATTAATGCAGCTCCCTTTCTTTATGTACAAACTGCGTGATGAACTCCTTTCAAAGCTGAATTACTTTCAAATGATTAGACCTTATCGAGGAGGTGGTAGGCAATTTACAATTAAACTAAAACAATTGCAAAAAAACAATTTAACTAAAACAATTGGAAAAAAATAAAAAGATTAGTGATGTTTGGCTCCAGGATGGTTTACACTTTGTGTTAGTACCACACCTTACGTGGGTTTTTCTTGTTTCACTAAGTTTAGGGATATTTTTCTATTGCAGCCTTATATTCTACACTCAGTGTGTTTTGCATTAATTCGTATACCACAGTTATATAGATATTAAACAATAAGACACCCAATCAACATTAAATTTGTTTATAAAAAAAAGAAGGAAGCAGTTTCAACGACTTAATTGTCATTTCTTGTCATTTCTTAATACTTAATTGTCCGTTTTGAATAAAGCCTGAAATAATGTACTTACTTAAATACTTACTTAAATGTTAGCGTTATTCATGTAGAACCAGTCATAAGTCACACACATTTTTTTTTCTTTTGCAATTTCCATAACTTTAAATAGACGATTTTTTTATTTTTTATTTCAGATTTTGTTTTATTGCCATGGCAGGTAAATCGTGCATAGACCAAGGTAACCGCCTTGCAGAAGTATTGGAAAGTCAAAGAATATGTGGGGATATGACTGACATCATTGTAGTTTGTGAAGGTAAAGAATTTCAAGCTCACAGAATGGTCCTACGTGGCATTAATCCCTATTTTAAAACACTACTTAAGCCTGAATTGGATGCTGATAATGGGAGAATCGATCTCCCAACTGTGACTGCGAAAGAAATGGGAATCATTCTTCCATTCTTCTATACAGGAAGAGTCAAAGAATTGAATGATCCAGATTTAATAAAGAAGCTTCTGACGACCTCACATATGATGCAAATTGATGATTTATTTCAACACTGTTACACGAAACTATGTAAGGACCTCCGTTGTGATAACTTTTTTGAAATATATAATTTAGCCTGTTTATACAATCATTCAGGAATGACCGAATTGGTGTTTGCTTTCTTAGAAAAGCATTTCAAACGCATAAGCATGTGTAAAGAGTTTAAACAACTGAGACCAGAAAAAATACTTAAGATTGTCCAAAATATTGCAATCAACGATGACATCATCGAAATACTTCTTGAAAGGGCAGAAGGTGAAGAGGATCACACAGGTTCTTTATTAGACATTTTTACCTCAGTTGGCCTTCAAAACGTGACAACTCGTTATTTGATGAAACTTATACGTGAACGAACATTGGTGAAGAAAAATTTACACATTTTAACTGTTCTCACAGCTGAAGCAACAGCAAGAATTTACTTTGAAAACGTGATTGAGGACAAACTCATTTGTTGTGGCAGTAGAGGTGATCGACATGTTTGTAGAATGTTTGACATCAAACAAAACAGATGGTTGGCACCGAAAACACTTCCGTTTACGTTGGAGGTGGGTGTGACTACAGTATCGTTTGGGGAACATGTCTATTTCGTAGGTAAAGACTATTCAAATGTTAAATCATCAACACAAGTAATTAAATACAACCCAGCACTCAATATTGTTGTTTCTGAAGGAAAGCTTTCAAAACCTGTGCGCAATGCCGGCCTGGGTGTTCTACTCAGGTCCATCTACGTTGTAAATGGAATCAACCACAAGAAGCAACGCGTACGTAGCGTGCAATGCTACAACCCAGCTACAAATACATGTGAAGAAGTGGCCCAAACGAACAATGCTTATTTTCAACCGATTGTCTTTAAAGCTTTTTTCGACTATTTGTATGTCGTTGGTTCTTGGTACGGTGAAAACAGTGTTGAATGTTATGATGATGAAACTAATGCATGGACTACAATTACTAACAGCCCAAGAACGGTAGAAGGGTGCAGTGCCGCCATGATCAAAGAAAGATTGTTTGTGAGTCCATCACACGCTTCGAATGAATTACAAGTGTATGATTTCATTCAAATACATGGACTGCAATGAAAATTGAGGGACTAACGGAAAATATCCTTGGATTGTATTCAACTACTTTTGATGAAAAGTCAATTCTCTTGATTCGTGATAATCATGATATCGTACATTTCTATGATGACAAAACCAAGCAACTGCTAAGGCAATCCACAGCCAATGAAGAAGCGTGGACAACGTGGCAAACTTGTGTTATTCACTGAATTTAAAACACAGTGGTGACGTCACGCTAACTCATTTCCATGCTACACGTGTAATCGTTATATGCGGTTAATTTGAAACCCCACACACGTCACTGTGGGTTAATTTTGATAACCCACTCTTCTTGATAATCCAACACTTTTTACGAGCTCCACACCGCCTCTGCTCCATCACATGACATTACAAGATTTGCATAATTATAGAACTCCGGAATTGCCAAAATGAAAACTGTGATTCCCATCTTTGCGCACAAATATTGAGAACAATTGCGAAGTTTGTTTACCCCAAGAGGTTGCTCTGACAAATTTAACTTCCTCGCTAAAGTTAGCTTGCAAAATCTACCGTCAGAAGGAGTCAACACCAAATACTCCTTAAATAGCTCGACAATTCCACTTACTGACGTATAACTTTAAAATCATGATTAAAACCCTAACCTCCATGCTGATTTTTACTGCGATGCCCCAAAAATTTGACGTAACATCCGATCTCATCTTCATCAAATTTTAATTAGTCAATACATAAACTGACATGCTCGTTTCCCGCATGAAGGCCAAAAACTTTACTTACATAAAAATAAACTGCATAACTTTAACTTAAAGCATAATTTAAATGGAATACCTTTTCCCATAAAATATTATCCACTTCAGTGTAACAAGGCAACCATTGTTTTTTGGCTACACCAATGCCTTGTTGTTGTATAGTTGTTTCATTTTACCGTCTAAAGTGGCATGTAACTCGCAAAAATGAGTATTGTGTTTGCAAAGAAAGGTAGGGTTTAGTCTTCATAAGGTAATGAAACAAAGAAGCACTTAACTGTTTCAAGGCAGTCGGTAGACTCATCTTCTCTTCGTACCATGAGTACGAAACGACACAACCAAAAGTTCAATTCGTACGTAGTAATTTCTAATGTTAACACTGAAACGAATGAATGGCTCACTACGTGAATGACCATGATTTTCTACATACTTGTTCCTACTTACAGCTGCGGAATCCCTTGTGTTGACTCCCCAAACTGTCGACTTGACGGTAGCAAGAGAGATTCGGCCAACCTGACCCATACGAACAACTTCACCGTCTTTTGCCTTATAAGAATAAATTCTTCTCTCGCTCTTCTGGGTCTACTAAATCCGTTCATAAATTTCCCTCTGCCATATGGAAACAATATAACACACGGGCTAAACTCATTGAATACATCCCGAAAAAAGTGCTCACTCGACAGTCTCGTTTCACTGAAAATGCAAATCACTGAAGCAATACGTCACTGATCCTTTCCCTACAGTACAATTAAAAACATTACAAATAATGTTTGTAATTACAAATACATTTTTTTAAAACTCGAATAAGTCGATGTGTTAGCTTGACGTCAGACCTTACCATTAAAACGCCTATCCGTGAAAATAGGCAGTTAACGGGGCAGTCCAATGTCTCAGGGGTTTGGAACAATCATTCACTCTGCAAGCTCGTG
>JAHWFP010128339.1:0-13371 GCA_023313725.1 Lithobius niger | reverse complement strand
AAGTAGCGATATCGGAGCCAAAATGGCTGCCACCAAGTTTGTGGTCCAAACTCTAATCACTCAAGCTTAAATAACAATCACCGAGGTGACAGTTAAAGATTGAGTGATCAGGGTTGGGACGGAAAACTTGGTGGCAGCTATTTTGGCTCAAATATCACTACTTTCTATGGCGAAAACTTGATGGGTCTCTGTACTCTTATGGGGTTTTTGTATAATATCATTCCTTGTGGTTGTTTTATGGGTTTGCGTTAGTGAAAGTACGGGATGTGAGCTCCTTATGAAAATATAATTGTATATCGTTTCTTGAACAGTCTAAAGAAAATCTTAACTTTCGTATAATTAATGGTCGTGATTATTTATATTTCCAATAAAGTGGCCGTTATGTTACATTTGATTGTAAACTAGAAACAAGTGAACGCGATAAGCTAGTTTAGTTCATTTTATTTATTTTCGTTAAATTTTTTTATTCTTGTTTTTACTTTAAGGAGTACGAACCCGAACTGGTCTATCTGCCCCATGACGATGAAATGAACAATTAGCTGGAGAAATACGAGATCTTTCGTGAAGTTACAAAGGGTTCAAAGGGTTTAACCAGCGTTAACTACTCCTGGTCATCGGCCCGAAGCCCTTAGGCCCTATGTCTGCAACAGCCGGAGTGAAGTTATTTATTTATTTACTAGAGGAAGCCCGTGCTTTGTACGGGGCCGGTCACATTTCCCGGGACATTTTCCCGACACTCTTCCCGAAGACTTGTCAGATTGATCGACCACTCATGCCTGGCTCCTTTTTGGCTGCACGTAGAGTGGGAGAGTAAATTTTCAATGCGGGCGCGAGGAGGGGAGAAGTGGTTTTCCTTAAGGCTTTCCTTTAGGCTTTCCTTTTCCTTTTAGCCGGTCTCCGATATTATTATAAAGATTTATTTATTTATTTATCATATCAAAAACCAAAACTGGTAAAAGGGGCCGCCAAGTTCCGAATGGTTCGGCCCTTCAAAGGAGTGATATCAACACACCAAAACTCTAGCCAAGTTAATCGCACCGACTAATAATTCGAAGGTTAAATGAAAACTAGAACATTACTGCTTTCGGTAGCAATGTTCAAGTTTTTATTTAACGTCCAAAGTATTAATCGGTGCGATTAAGTTGGCGAATGTTTTGGTGTCTTGATATAACTCCTTTGAAGGGCCGAACCATTCGGAACTTGGCGGCCCCTTTTACCTGTTTTTGTTTTTGATATGATATCACTCGGTTTTTTTTTTAAATTGTGTATTAAACTCAACTCCACTACCGTGATTTACAACAGCTCGCTATACCTTTTGCCTATAGGCCGAACCATTCTAAACTTAGTCACCTGTTTTAGGTTTGGTTTTAATTTTGTTGTGATTAACAAATCACAGTTAGTTAGTTTTGGTGTGTTGATATCACTCCTGTGAAGGGCCGAACCACTCTCCACTTGGTGGCCTCTTAACCAGTTTTAGGCTTTGTTTATTTTTCTTTGTTTTTACAGTTTATTTTTCGTGAATTGGACGTGAATACAATTTCTTTGCAACGTTGTTTATATTTATCGTGATACACTAGTGTCTGTCTAGGCATGCACATCAGTATACACGTTCTCATTGTCCGAACTTTGCCCGTCCAGTGAGAAACGATGCCGACAATAATAACAATGGTTATAACAATATTTTCGTACTTACGCACCCTCCCACGCCATCCCCGTTTTGCCGCAGGCTTCAAACCAGAAAAGGTACGCAGTTCGTATCGTACTGCACCCATTCGTGCAATTTCATAGCTGGAAGCCTTCCCGTTATCTCGGTATCGATGAATAATCACCCTATGGGATTTAACATGGGGATGAGCGAATTAGCTAGCTAGATAGCTAACACATTTGCAACGTTATTGAGGCTCAGATTTTGCATTGAAAGCAGCTTAGCAGGCATTCCTACACGAGTTAATTTTTGTCATGTGGGTCATTGCTCTCGATTTCAACACAATTTAATCTTTTGTACCGCATTATTATTTTTCCCGAAGTACCTGAAATGTGCCCAACTATGCTTCAAGATATAAGACACTAACGCTATGGCGTCGCGCTACAATAGTTTACAACCTCGACAATTGAATTGATGTGATGTTTGTTGTGATATTTGTGAAAAGGAAACAATAAGTCAACCAGGCTGCATTGTTACTCGGCCTTGTACAACTCTTTCATTGTTGGACCATTGTTACAGCAGTGGATTTATATCATGAAGACACACTGCTGCGACAATGCTGCAACAATGAAATCGCTGTCTTACCACTAGTAAGAAAACGAAGGCCTTTGGTTCTTACTTAAGTAAATCTACTACCGCTAAAACTGGTATAAGAGAAGCCGTCAAGTTTCAAAAAAGGGTCGTCCTTTCAAAGTAGTGATATCATTCAAGCAGGGAAAGGCCGCCAAGGTTAATCCTGTTAGCCAAGTTAATCGCACCTAATAATATTTTGGGCATTAAATGAAAACTTGAAGATTGCTACCGCCAGTAGCAATGTTCTAGTTTTCATTTAACTTTCGAACTATTAGTAGGTGCGATTAACTTGGCTAAGAGGATTAACTTGGCGGCCATTCCCTGGTGGAATGATATCACTACTTTGAAAGGCCGACCCGTTTTTGAAATTTGGCGGCTTCTCTTATACCAGTTTTGGTTTTGGGTGGATTTTGATAACAGCACGAAAATAGCATTTGCAAATGATTACAATATTTTGAGTTAAAACCTCCCTAAATGTCAAACCATAAAAGGCACCTATTGGAGTCAAACGTGAACTTGTGACGACTCAGGGAGCAGACGATTGTTTTCAAGTCAAAGCTCAAGTACAATTCAATCCCTACTGTGCAGCTAGGGGTTCTGCACACAGAGTTCACATATTTGGCACTGAATCAGGTTTGGCAGCCTGTTCAGCCCTAGCAAGACAACCTTTTCAGCTGCCTCTCCAACACCAACTGACTTTCTGCTGTCCAGGGACTTGTATTTATACTATTCGAGAGCAATAGTGACAGCTTCAGGCTTTACGTCACGTGACCAGCTGTACTGCATAGAACCGGATCCACCTGGTTAGGCCAGGGGAAGTCGTTCATGCACTCCTGTTGGCGCAGGTCCAATAGTCTGGTTTAGGTAGCTAATGGGCGAGTGCACTTACAGATTACGTAACTGCAAGGTGCACCACGAAGTGTAGCTTCGTTTGGCGTCTTGCTATCATGCAAACAGTCTGTTACCCCCCCCCCCCCTAAGTTTTTGCTTAGAAAAAGAGAAGACCCACCTTGTCAACCATGTACTCCTAGAAGCGGAGGAAGGTTTATAGTTAAATTCACAACACCCTTTACTCACTCAAAATGAAAAGAACAACACTTTACAAACTTCAAACTCTTAACTTGGAACTCAAAAGCCAAGCCTCAAGCAGAAATTAGTATATACAAATAACAATTTTTTCCGTCCTGAATTTTCACGTCAAATTTCGTTTCAACAGTTCATTGAGGCATACCTCGTTTGTACAAAGTGTTCACTTGAACAGGCACTTTCCACAATGCACAAATACACGCGACAAAAAACGGACGTTCCTTTTTTCATTCCAACTTCCGATGCACTTCCCGAGATTCTTCATCTTCCACCATCAGTTGTTGAAACTCCTGCCTGCACTGTAGGCGCTTCCAGTGGATGTCTTTTTGACCAAGGCGAAGCTTCTTCCACACGCAGCTTACGACAAAGTCCTCCACAGACAGCCCTTCCTTCTTTCTGATAGGACGTTCCATACACATTTCACCATTATAATTGTACAACGTTGCTCTGTCACGGTACAAACATCGAGCAAAAAAAACCATCATTAGATTTGCTCAGTCCAAGTATCATACACAGGGTCCCTCCTGGATTACTTGTATGACCCTCCAACGCCCATGTCGACCTAGGAAGATCCATGTTGACTTTCCAGCTACGGCCCGGACATTTTTCACACTCTCACGCTTCACTTACACCATCGCTGCATTCCAATGTTTTTCACTACAAACGACAAACGCTCACTCTCACTTGAGTGTTCTACCCTTCCACTGAAAACACGCAAGTGTCGTTCACATGACTACCTTTCGGTGCACCCATGTACAATTTCCGCCCATGATGGCATGTTCGTCATCGCTGGATTTCACAGTCCTATCTCCGAACGTCACACACCACTGATGCAGTCCTTCTGCAACCCTTCCGGAACTTACCCGAAGTACGCAAACTTCACCAAAGTTCTCGACGACACAAAGTCCTTTTTTGTCCACGACCACCCACACACACGTGCTCCACAACGTCCCTCGCTGACCTCCTGGTGGCCCCATCCATCGGCCTACTCGGTAAACCTCGTCGACCTATACAATTTCCAAAGCTTTCTGTGACTCAAGTGTAAGTAGGGCTAATTGCGGGTGAAGAGTCAAAGCGTATCTGTGGGAATACCTTCAGATTTTAGGACACTCACATTCGCTTTTGTGGTAGTACTAATATTGTTGACCCTTACCTTAGCTGTTTGCATTCACATTTGCCCTCACACAACGTAAATAGGCAACGTAAATTGGTTTGCATCCGCATTGTTTTAACCCTTCTCGGGCCCATTTCCGTCCTGTTTAATTCCTCTCACACTCAAATTTGAGCGGATTTCTGGATAACGGCTGTCACTGCAATGATTATAATCGGGAGTGCTGATTATTGAGGAGGTGCCACTGGCTTGAGGGTTGACATAGCATCTTGTTGATTGGCTGTTTTCAATTTTTACGCACTGACGGATAAGGATACTCACATTATGGTTGTTCACAAATTGCTGACCCTTACTGTTGTGTCGTCAGTGAGTCACCACAATAGGTAGCCATTTTAGTTCCTTTCTGTTAACCTTATCCCAGGTTTAACGATACTGCCATATCTAGGAAGTGTCTGTATTGTAACTGCTTGTATGCCATAGTACTTGTTTACATGGCATTGTAAATTTATATAGGGCTTTGTTCACAAAAACCATGTCCATTTCGTGCTAGCCTAAAACTGAGTAGTTTGTTCCCAAGTCATGCGTAAGTAGAACCCACAAGATGTCTGGCCCCACAGCATACACTACACTTACCTTACATGTTTTCCCTCATATTTGTTTGCACTCATAATCAGTGTCGGATTGGGCCGCCCGGAAATCCAGGTATCCCTGGGAAAACCCCCACTACAGGAGGCCCGTGTTAAATTTTTTTTATATTTTAAATAAACTCTTTTGAAAATTGAATCTTTTAAGCTGCTTTAAAAATTGCAGCTCTTAAGTTGCTGGAAAACGTTGCAAATTAACACTGACTTCTTTAAATACTCTAGCTTAAAGGCTCTGTGCCGGAAACCCCCCCACACACACGCACACTACAAAAGGTCCATGTTATAAAAATTGTGGGAAAGATTTTTAATGAATTCCTACGAAAATTGCATCTGTAAGATCCTGGAAACCCTTTCCAGCTGATTCACGCTGATTTCTTTAAAATATAGGTTAGCTTACAGGGTTTTGCTCCGTTCCCTCCTCCCTCACCCCCTCCAACCTATGCACACACACGCACTACAGAAGGCCATTGTTTTGTTTTTTTAATTGTTGGAAAACATTTGAAAGGAATTCTTACAAAAATTATATCTTAAGTTGCTGGAAAAGTTTCAAATATACGCAGATTTCTTAAAAGTACACTAGCTGTAGTGCTTCCCCCCCCCCCCCACACACACACATACACACACACTCGAATTCATCCCGAGGCCCCCGCTTTACATTGCTGGGGAGGCCCGACCCCTCCCAATCCGACCCTGCTTATACTTAAATGATTTTCTGATATATAGTTGATAGTTTTCTAAAACTATCCTGTTTTCTGGTTGGTAATAGGTATAGTTTTCATGTACCATCTTCATCAAAGTCGGTTCAGACATTTTGAGTTGTTTCATGCGTATGGTTTAGCACAGGGACGGAACGAAAGTAGGTCCTCTCGCTTGGTGCAAACGCATTAAAAAAAACAATTCGGAAAGAAATGGTTAAGGTGCCTTACAGAGAAAGTCTAGTGCACTTTAACCGAATTAAGTCCGCCATTTCAGGAGGCAATTTTTGTCTCGTCCATTTCAAAGAATCAATGATTTAGTCGCTGTAGTTGCGCCGCAAGGAGCGTGGAACTGTGACGTCGAAACTAAGCGAGACTCAAGAGGAAAAACTTAAAACTGCAGAATGTGTCTCTTGTTAAAGTGTCAGTCACACTGAAGGAGAGTGGTCTAATCGAGCGTGAGGCCATCTAGGAATGAAAATTCCTGAAAAAATCATATCGTGGTGTAAGAGAATGTACTGAAGACAAACAATGCTGTACTTAAAACTGACAAAAACCCGTCGTAGCAACCGAGTGCTGCAACTAAATCCAGGTTAGATGATGACACGTAATTATTTTCTTCTAGATGCACACCAGCCTTTGCTGTAACCCCTGGCTGCTACGGGGGGCGTTTGTCTGTTTATCTTGTAGGGCAGTGACACGACGTAACTCTGGTGGAGCCAGTAACTGGGTTAGCTGCAAGGAGCACTGGAGGGAGAAAGGAAGATCGTCTTATTGAAGCCAATGCTATTAGACTGGATTTCTCAAGCCTATAACGCGCGATTTTTGTTGTTGGAGAAAACAACGTTCGTTTAATCCTAAGAAATCCGCTCTCAAAGCACTGTCTTGACTAGAAGTGCCGTATTTTCCGTTTTTAATCTAGTGCACCTTGTAGCTATTACCTCCAAATGGTGTCTCGTAGCCAATATGACATCTCTTGACGCTGCTCTATAACTGCATCATTGTTTCGTTCATTTCTTGCTCGTGGCTAATGAACCCCCCACCCCCAAATTCTGTAACTAACACTCACTTTGTTTTACTTAATACTTTTATCGTTTATAGTCAGGTGGCAGAGCCGAAGAATCGTTCACTTTTTCTTAAAAGCGTAAAAATCGGCATGATCAATGTGTATGACTGAAAGATCATTTTTTAGATATGGAGCCACTTCGAAATTTACCCAGGAGCTCTTAAATCCAAGATGGCGTGTCATGGTGGCCTCCCTCGGGCAGTTGCCATCACACTAACCTGGTCCTCCTTGGCTTGCCTGCAGCCAGATTTCGTTGCTAAGTGGAAGCCGCCAGGCTGTTTCTTAGTGTGACTGAGGTGAGAAACATGGCTGCGAATGTACTTGTTTATTGGTTGCATGTTAATCGAACTAAATCCTTTTCATCATCAACCATCGTGGTCTCAGTGGTTTAAATTCGTGATGTCCCAGATCCGGGCACCAGCGGGGACGATCACAATTTTGGCGCCCGAACAGAGACTGAAATCTGGAAGAAATTTTTTGCGTCCGTTTCAAGACGAATTCGTTGTATGCGCTATGGCGGCCTGGATAACATGCCGCAGATGCTGTAAATATGGAATACGCAAGAAATCAAAACAATTTGGAACCGTCAAAATGACCGTTGAAAAACGTTTCTTTTTGCTGTAACTCCTTAACCGTAAACAAATCAAAAGCATAATGTGAAACAAAAAGGTTCAGCACACAATTCTGGACAGGAAAGTTGGTACATCCTTTACGTAAAAGCAACCATTCAACCCCCAAATCATATTTCAAATATATCACCCTTAATTCGTGCGAACGCTCCTTTTTTCAATTGGTTGTTGTAGTGATTTTCAGGTTCAAAGTGCAATTGCCCGGAATGGAAATGCTTAGGATATTCTGAAAGGTGGGGATCTTTTTTTCCATCACTTCCTAAGCAAAATTGTTTAGCTTAGCTAGCGTCGTACACCCATTTAAAGGTGCAGACGTAATGGTGTAGTAACGAACGCTCACGGTGATTTTCAAATGCAAAGTGCTTAACGAGCTCTCTAATAGCACAAAATGTACATGCTTAGGATATTCTGAACGATGGGAATTTATTCGTTCCATCAATCCTAACTGAAATTGTTTAGCTTACATAGGCACTGTCCTACGCCCGTTTACAAGTGAAGCGGAAATGGTGTAGCAGCTATTTTCGATTTGAAAGTGACATTGTAATGCTCATAATTGTATGTATATCTAAACTAAACTATTTTCACTAAACACAGATGCAAACCTATTTACGTTGCCTTTTGGACTTATATGTCAGACTGCCTGAGCGGGGAATCGAACCCAGAAACTTTGAAACCAAAGGCCGAGGTCCTACCACTGAGCCATACTGACACGGCCTTCGTTTCAAAGGTCCTGGGTTGGATTCCCTGCTCAGGCAGTCTGACATATAAGTCCAAAAGGCAACGTAGGGTTGCATCTGTATTTAGTTATTTCTTGTGAGCCTTTGGCTTTCCCTTCTTTAAACAATTTTGGTTAGGATTGATGGAAAGAACAGATCCCCATATTTTCGAAAACCCTAAACATTCCGTTTCAGGCTATTAAAGAGCTCGCAAGAGCATTTCGAATTCGAAAATCAATATGCTTTCGACGCTAGGCCATTACCTCTTCACCTTAAATGGGCCTAGGGCAGTACCTAGCTAAGCTAACCAATTTCGGTTAGGATTTATGCAAATAATAGATTCCTATCTTTCAGAATATCCTAAGTATGTCCATATCAAGCTATTAGAGAGCTCACAGTAGCACTTTGAATTCGAAACTCACCATACCACCATACGCTTTCGCCGCTGTGCCGTTACCTCGTCACCTTTAGATGGGTGTAGAACGAGCCCTTGCTAAGCTAAGCAATTTCTACTAGAGGAACAACCGTGTAGTTTTTTTTGTCGTGCGTAACTTCATGCTTCATCAAAGTAAGATTCTTTAATCACTATTTTGCGCCTACTGGCTAACAAATGCTGATTTTGATTGACTTCGCTCACTCAATCAGCATGTCTCTCTTGCCATCATAAAACCTTCTTCCCTCTTTTCTTCTTGCCTGCAGTGACGGCGTGGTGACGCCGAATTTCTATAGCGGAGGACTGTCAACAACTGCTTATTTCCAGTTTGGCTACCTGCAGCGGTGCAGGCCATCTCACTATTAAGTTTCTTTAATCACAGTTTTATGCATACTGGTTAACAAATGCTGATTTTCGTTCACTTTGCTCATTCAATCAGCGTATCTTCTTGCTCGCAGTGACAGCTACCGAATTTCTATAACGGGTACTGTGAATGACTGCTTTTTTCCAGTTCGGCATCCTTAAAACAATGTAAAACAATGAAACTCGTCATTCGGGGCGCCATAACTCCGGGCCGCGGTTGCGTCAGTGGACATTGATGCGCTGGAATCATGAATGGTCCACTGCACAAACTGGGCGTTCGTTGTATGCAATTTATAATACCTGCTCGTATGACTCACCTCTGAACAGGCTTTCTTACTGGGAAGCGAGAATAGTATCGCGACTAAGGGATGGGTTGGAGCATGACTTCGGCCTGTCTTTGTGGTGAGGATAATAATCGTGCTCATCACCTCCTCCACTGCACCTTATGGAGCAAAGAACGTAAGATGCTTTCCATTTGGGAGAAAGGATCTGCAGAGGAGTTCCTGAGAAGCACTGGTTCGGTAAGAGACCTGGCGTGGTTTAAAGGCATTGCGCGTTTTGTGAGGGGTATCAAAATCTTACTCTGACTTGTTCACCCCTGTCCACCCCGCTCCGTGGCTACTGCTGTGTATTGAACAGAGGGACTGTTCTAGTTACCATAGAGATGGCTTGCAGGATTAAGTCCAAGAGTGGTTCAGCTGTTCGGTTGTGTTGCTTTCTTCTCTTAGGATCTCTTTGTAAGTAGTCTATGTTGTGTACAGTTTGTGCGTAGTTTTCAGGCAGATGGTATTGTAGACATGTATATAGTGCAGGCGCATAGCTTCGGGCTAAGGTCCCAAATAAAAATATGCACTCCCACGTAACTCCGGAATAACATAACCAATCGAAATTCTGCCCTTAGGTGCAAAACTGCACCACAGTAGGACACCATCCGTACCATCACACACCAAATATTAACGGAGGAGATGCAGGAACAAAATTCACAAAAAATCGGCGCAGTAGGCTTTTAATATACATGATGATTAGGATTGACGGAAAGAATAAATTCCAATCGTTCAGAATATCATAAGCATGTCCATTTCGGGCTGTTACAGAGCTCGTAAGAGTATTTTCAATTTTTGAATTCCAAAATCACCATACTAACAATTTCACCTTTAAATGGGCATAGGACGGTCCATAGCTAAAATAAACAATTTTGGTTAGGAGTGATGACAATAATAGAATCCTATCTTTCAGAATATCTTAAGCAAGTTCATTTCGGGCTATTATAGAGCTCACAATAGCACTTTGAATTCGAAAATCCCCATATGCTTCTGCCGCTGTGCCGTTATCTCGTCACTTTTAAATGGGTGTAGGACGATCGCTTGCTAAGCTAAACAATTTCGATTAGGATTGACGAAAATAATAGATTCAAATCTTTCAGAATGTCGTAAGCATGTCCATTTCAGGATAGTAGAGTGCTCGTAAGAAGATTGTGAATTCGAAAATCACCATATACTTTTGCTACTGTGCTGTTACCTCATCACCTTTAAATAACGGTCCTTTGCTAATCTAAACAATTTCGATTAGGATTGACGGAAATAATAGATTCCTATCTTTCAGAACATCCTAAGCACGTCCATTCTGGGCTATTAGAGAGCTCACAGTAGCACTTTGATTTCGAAACACACCATACGCTTTCGCCTCTTTGCCGATACCTCGTCACCTTTAAATGGGCGTAGGATGGTCGCTTGCCAAGATAAACAATTTCGATTAGGATTGACGAAAACAATGAATTACAGTCTTTCAGAATATCCTAAGCATGTCGATTTCGGGCTATTAGAGAGCTCACAAGATCACTTTGAATTCGAAAATCACCATACGCTTTCGCTCCTACGCCATTTTTAGCTTTAAATGGGCGTAGGACGGTCTTACAGCTAAGCTAAACAAATTTGGTTAGAAGTGATGGAAATAATAGATTCTTATCTTTCAGAATATCTTAAGCATCTCCATTTCGGACTGTTAGCTCACAATAGCACTTTGATTTCGAAATTCACCATACGCTTTTGCCGCTATGCCGTTACCTCGTCACTTTTAAATGAGCGTAAGATGGTCCGTCGCTAAGCTAAATACTTTCGATTAGGATTGACAGAAAGAATAAATTCCAGTCTTTCAGAATGTCCTAAGCCTGTCCATTTCAGGCTATTAGAGAGCTCGTAAGAAGACTTTGAATTCGAAAATCACCATACACTTTCGCCGCTGTGCTGTTATGTCGTCAATCTTTACATGGGCGCAGAACAGTCCCTTGCTAAGCTATCGATTAGGATTTACGAAAATAATAGATTCCTATCTTTTAGAATATCCTAAGCACGTCCATTTTGGGCTATTAGAGATCTCACAGTAGCACTTTGAATTCGAAACTCATCATACACTTAAGCCGCAATGCCGATGCCTCTTCTCCTTTAAATGGGCGTAGGACGGTCCCTATATAGCTAAGCTAAACAATTTTGGTTAGGAGTGATGGAAAGAAAAGATCCTCACCTTTCAGATATCCTAAACATGTCCATTTTGGGCTATTAGATGGTTCTCTCGAAAATAACTATAACAACCAATTGAAAAAAGGAGCGTTCGCGCAAAATAAGGGTGATATATTTGAAATACGATTTGGGGGTTGAGTGGATGCTTTTACGTAAAAGATGTATATCACATCTTGGATTTAAGGGCTTCTGGGTAAATTTTGAAGTGGCTCCATACCAAAAAATAATCTTACAGGCATGCATCATCATGCTGATTTTCATGCTTTTATGAAAAAGTGAACAATTCCTTGAATTTGACCATCTCTGCTTCCTGACTATTAATGGAATACGCTCGTAATCATGATATATACCAGGGGATACACCTATAATACACCAGGATGTGTATTATGGACGTGTTTGTTCTCCTTCATATGAAGACACACGCTAGTGTGTTGCCCGCCAAGATAAACGATTACATCCAGATAAAATTATATATGAGCATGGCGACCACTAGACACGTTGAATCTTTACAGCTAAGGTAGTTTGGCTGTTTTCAGGCATGTGAGAATAAATAACTATGCGACAGAAAAGGCTAATATTTGTTTGATCCGGAGGCTTTGGTCGCCTGACAACATAAAAGTCACTATTAATGACACAGCTTACCGTTTTCTTGTTGAAAAAACGACGCGAATAGCGTTGATATTTGCCTAATCAAGACATACGTTAGTGTGTTGCCCGCCAAGATAAAACGATTACATCCAGATAATACGTATACAATGGCGACCACTAGACACATTGTGTGTTTACAGCAAAGGTAGTTTGGCTGTTTTCAGCCATCTGAGGATAAATAACTATGCGACAGAAAAGGCTGAAACTTGTTTAATCGGGAGATTTTCATCGCCTGACAACATAAAAGTCACTATTAATGATACAGCTTACCGTTTCTTGTTGAAAAAACGACGTGAATAACGTTGATCTAATCAAGACACATGCTAGTGTTTCGCCAGCCAAGATAAAACGATAACATCCAGATAAAATATATATGTGCATGGCGACCACTAGACACGTTGTGTCTTTACAGCAAAGGTAGTTTGGCTGTTTTCAGCCAGCTGAGGATAAATAACTATGCGACAGAAAAGGCTGAAACTTGTTAAGATCGGGAGACTTTGGTCGCCTAACAACATAAAAGTCATTGTTAGTGACTCAGCTTAACGTTTTCTTGTTGAAAAATCGACGTGAATAACGTTGATATGTGCCTAATTACTAACTACTACTAACGCTTTTTTTGTATCACGAAAATAAATTCTTCCATGCGGTGAATAAAGCTGATTCTTAGCTCATTTACAGGTATTGCTCTGGAGATGTGCCCTTTTCATATGGACCTTTCTAATTGGTCAAGTGGTTCAGGGGTTAGGGAGCTCCAAACGTCCAAATTGATTGTTTTACATTGTTTTAAACATTGTTATTATGCAACAATCCCAAACTGAACATTAGATAAATCCGTGCGTTTGCAAGGAGATACTTCAGTACCAATAAGAAATCCTTATTATTTTAAAAAAGATGACTGTGTCCTCAAACTCTAACGAAAGCCAAAACAAAAAATTAAAAAAAAAGAAGTGGACCAGAAAACTAGATTGGTGTTTCCATCTCATAATTGCTAAGAAAAATAAATGAATTTCATCAATTTGGACCAAAAATATCTGATATCTACCCCAAAACCAAACTTGTTAAGGATTCGGCCGTGTGAAGTCGTAATATCAAACGCCAAGCTCTTTCCACCGACTAAAACTTCAAACGTTAAATGAAATAATTGAAAATTGTGCAGTAAGCAATATTCATATATTTCATTTAACCT
>JAHWFP010128338.1:0-12943 GCA_023313725.1 Lithobius niger | reverse complement strand
GTTTTTTGCCGTGAGAAGTTGTGATATAAGTCATACACTTAATTTCCCAGATTAATGCTTTAGACATTAAATGTAAAATTCTGTCTTTCACAGTCCCAGTCGGGGTAGTCGTCGTTTCTTTCTTTCGATCAGCTCAGTCATCGTGTATCTTCACCAATGCCAGTCTTTAACGCAGACTGTCTGCTTCGTTAACAGCTTACCTTCTGATTTATTGTTTATTTATTGAAAAATTAAAAATTGGTTAGTAAGAAATTTTAAAATATCGCGTTTTACCTTTGAACGATTGATCTGTGGAATTACAGATTAATCGTTCAAAGGAAAAATGCGAAAAGTGAAAATTTCTTATTGATCAATTTTTAATTTCATATCACAATTTCAACTAGTAAAAATTAGGTAGGAATTATAAAGCACTTTTAATGAAGGCACGCCAATATGTGCTGGCTCATGAGTTCTGCCACTCTCCAGCCACAATGAAATGAAAGTCGTGTAGGTTAGTGGATTTAAGTATATAAAGGAGTAGCAAAAAGCTAAAGGATTTAGAGACATTATTCAAACGAAATAGGAGGAGTATCAGGTGAAGGCAACATCGTTACGTAATAAACTAATTGATCATTCGTATTTTATAAATTAATAACAACATGAAGTCTTTGTTTTACCGTATTTGTTAGCTAGTTCAACAAAGCATTTCGTTGCTTATTTGAATGGTTTGGTGCGCCATACACGAAGCTCACTGCAACAATACCACGTTCTAGTACACAACTGCGTACATTTCAGTCATTCTGGAAGAGTGAAAGGCTATTGTTTAAATTTAGTATAGGCTTGGACATTTACTTTTGAATGGGACTGTACCTCACGTCAATTTCAACCTGTCATTCCCATACTACCATTCGAATTCGTGTAGCAATTTTATTCAGGTGTAAGGTTAGGTTTTCCTCCAATTCCCTCTTGCCCACCATTTAAGGCTAGGCTAGAAATGGATAATCAATATCCTCATGGCTACAATCTCCGCCCAACAAAAAGCCGGGAAAAAGATTGGTTGAAGCCAGCCCAGTCGTCAACGCCAGCAGCTGCAAATGAAGATGGGACAGTTGTAGAAGGTGACCTAATCGATCTCACAAATCTCTGGAGACTTCTCTTCCATTAATTTAGACGCCAGTATTAATGCAAGTCCATCCATTCAAGAAGCACCAGACAAGGGTAATTCGTTGGACGTAGCAATTTTAAATGCTGAGGCCATTGAAGAAAATAAGAGGAGGAATGATGCATTTCGTAAACGTTTAATCAAAAAGCAGAGGCAGCAACAAGGAGACTTGACGCAACAAAATATCCAGGCGTTCTGTCCAGTGAATCCAGTAAACCTGCAGTCTGCTCAGACGTTTCCTTTAGTTCCAGCAAAAAACCGGAGAATGCATTTGCCAGCAGGGAGCTACATATGTAGATTAAACGCAACCTAGAAACCAGAAAGCGGGTGGTCCATCGTCAAGTGGTTTCTTCATTTGCCGCGGAAGCTTCTGTACCAATTCAGTTACCATCTTCCCAGAATTATCTTGAAGAAGCAAGCGACTTGTCTTCTGATTATCCAGGTACTGAAGTGATTGAATCTGAGGAAGAGCTTGTAGATCCCGTACGCCTTGAGATCACAGCAGAAAACTCGTTGAGGCTTGATCGTTTCACCTTCAACTTGACCGATTTGCAACTCGACCGACTGTTGAAGTGTGGAAATCAACCAGAGGCCAGAACGTTGCAGCCGGAAAGAAGATCGACCCCAGTTTACCATGCAAGAAGGGAACCAGTGACACCGCCCTTACGTCTATCTGCACCACCAGAATTTCAGGCAACTGATTTACTCAAGCAAGCAGGTCTGAGAATAAAAGAAAGGGGTCCAGCCTCAGTTGAAGTTCAACGCAGGCCATCAAGTGTTGTTTCAAGCACATCAGACTGGGAAAGACGGAAGCGTTGTGAGGAGTGGGTTGATGTAAGTGGTAAAGAATTACACTTAAGTAATCCTAGTTTGATTGACCCCTTTAACTTTTCAAACGAAGCTATGGCTTCAGCTGATAATTTTGCCCCTTACAAGGCAGTAAATTCTGAGGTGAAATTAGCCTTAAGAAACGAGGGGTTAGCAAATGTACAGGATTATAACATAAATTTTAGAGACTTAGCTCAGCCAAACTTGGGGCCAAGAATAATTAGTCCTTCTCACAGTGCATTTCCTCCCGAATTGTGTAAATATTATCCTAGGGGCGAGGAAAATATTGTTAAAAAGTTAGACAAAGTTTACGTCATCAATCCCCAAACCCTCACGACCTAAGTCAGTGAACTCCAAGGTAACAAGTGTTAGCAATAGCAGTAGAGAATCGAGGCAATCCGAGGTTTCAAATACCACTGCTATTAAGGAGGAAATGGGTGAAATGAGGGAAGAGATGAGAAAAATGTCCCAATTATTATCAGAAATGCAAATTTCAAAAAAAGGGGAACAGGTAAGCCCTTCAGTCTGTACGAACCCAGAACAGCTAGCTCATTCTCTTTTGTCCCCAACCAAAACAAATAGACTAATAACTTCCTCTTTAACACCAGTGATAAACAGAGCCCTGGACATCAAACTAAAACCCCTTGATATGCCAAAACTCTCAGGTTTGAGTTCTGCTATGCCAGCATTTGTTTATTTAACTGAACTGACCAAGATTAATGAAGGGCTATTCGGATGAAGAATTCCTTACCTATTGCGTTCCCTTGACCCTTTCTGAACAAGCAAGCACATGGATTTACAGCCAACCACATTTTAATTCTTACCAAGAATTCTGTGCTGCTTTTAAAAAGAGTTTTCACCCAGCATAAAAAAACAGGAGATTAATTTCAAGTTTCCGCCAAGTTAGACAGGGTCAGACTGAAGCCTTTGACTCTTATTTTAAAAGATGTGAATCAATTACCAAGCAACTTGACAACACCTATTCTGTAGAGGAGGTAATTGACATTATTAAGGAAAATTTGAATGAAAGGTTTCAGCCTTATGCCTGTGAGAAGATTTTGATAACATGGTAGACTTCTACAATTATGCAATGAAAATGGAAGTTTATTTACGCAATAGGATGGTTTTCACCCCTAGCTCTTCAATGTATTCAACACCGACTATGACCAAACCTATGTCACACTCCACCACTGTTCTACAGGCTTCGGTACTCGACCCAACTGTGGTGACGGCCTCTGCAATGCCAGGAAAGTTTTGTCAGCTCCATAACCATTCAGGGCATGACTCAAATGAGTGCTACCACACGAAGTTAATTGGTGAAGCAATGAGGGCCGGTAGCATAACTGTTCCAAAATTATTGTCCAACTTAAATTCTGGATTAGTAGGTAGTAAGACTGTTGAGCAAACTAAACAAGTAGTGCAAAATATAACCACCCCAAAAGCACCCTTATTTGCCAACTTAAATGTAGCTCAACCCAAACCAGCACCACAGCGCCAAACAGTATCATGCTCAACTTGTTACAAAGTTGGTCACGTGGCTGAAAAATGTTGGCTTGCTCACCCGGAATTAAAACCGGCATTTCCTCAGGGTTATACTCGTAGGGGTGCTAATTACAATGGAAATGCAAGTCAGATTCCCCAAACTACACCTGGCTTAAATCCCAGTCCACCACCTTACCCAAATGTGTAAGACGGTCAGCTGAAGCTGGTATTGCTGCACCGTCACCTCAGAGTTATTGGTATGGAAACCAGCCTTTACCCAATGATCCTCGATGAATACCAAGAGGGAGCAGGGCGAAGCGACCAAAAAAACTTGATTATTTTAGACTTCCCTCTGTTGTTAAGGGGCCCGATGAACCCCAAAATGCCCCTTGTGAGTATGTTGGAGTAAAAATCGGGGACGAAATTGCCGACGCACTCCTCGATGGTGGATCCAGTTTGAGTTTCGTTCATGAGGGTTTAAGTGATGACCTTGTACGGTTAGGCTATAGATTTAAACCTCGAGAATATAAAATCCATTATGCTGATGGACGGTGGGCAGTTTGCCCAGGGTTTTTTATTATCCCCATCCAAATAAAAACCCACTTTTTCACCTATCCATTTATTGTCATGCCCAATGCCATCCAACCCATGATTTTGGGGGCAGATTTTTTAACTTGGAGTGGCATGATCCTGAATTTTCAGCAAAACTACTGGTTATGGCACCCATACAAGGGAACCACTTATGCTCTTAGACGAAACCCTTTACGTTTACTCCCCCAACAGTTAGTGATGTAACAGGCAATGCAGAATTGCATCCAAGCGTGGAGGAGATCCAAGAAAAAGTAAATAAAATAACAGTTCTTGATGAAGAACAAAAAGAAGAACTATTTTGCCTATTATTATCTTACAGGCATGTATATTCCACTAAAACTGGCTAATTCAAGCATTGCACACCAATGGTTATCGATACTCGTGGAGCTTCTCCAGTTGCTTGTCGTCCATATCCCCAAAGTTACTTAGGTAAACAGAAAATCGCCGAGCATATCCAGAATATGCTTGACCAAGACATCATAGTTCCTGGTTTCAGTGAGCATTATTGTGGAGTGTTTTTGGTACCCAAAAAGGACGGGAAAACACGCTGTGTAGTGGATTATGTCCTGCTGAACAGGAATTGTTCTAAGGATCCATTTCCATTGCCACTGATTAATGACCTCATTGCACGCTACGACAAATGTAAATATCGATCAAATTTGGACATGCGTAACGCATATTGGCATGTGCCCCTAGACCCTGAGAGTGGCA
Organism: Lithobius niger; assembly: GCA_023313725.1. Lineage (NCBI taxonomy): Eukaryota > Metazoa > Arthropoda > Chilopoda > Lithobiomorpha > Lithobiidae > Lithobius > Lithobius niger. The sequence goes on along the minus strand of JAHWFP010128338.1, from coordinate 8,190 downwards.
AAATCGGGTCTTTCGTCACCACAGAGGCTCAGTACTTGCCTCTGAGGGCTCAGTTCGGTATGCGTAATGCGGGAGCAAATTTCTGTCGTGCAATAGCACAATGCGTCGAACCGATACACCACCTAGGAGCCATCGACTATGTGGACGATCTCGGGATTGCTAACAGAACATGGAAGGACCATTTGCAAGCCCTAGAGGCATCCATGATAATGATGGGCGAAGAAGGGTTAGCAGGTAACTTTCAAAAATCAGAATTCTGTGTAAAGCAACTTTTGGTGCTTGGTTATTTGGTCACAGATGAAGGCGTAAAAGCTAACCCTGCTAAAGTACTTGTTTTGCAATCTTGGCCAGTACTTAAGACTGTCAAGAAATGCGTAAGTTCACAGGCCTTGCATCCTGGTTCAGACGTTTCATTTTTCAATTTGCCTCACGCTCTAGCGCCCTCACGGACATATTGCCTAGCAGTGGTGATAAACAAAAGCAATTCACGTGGGGTCAGTGAGAGGATGAGTCATTTAATGATATTAAAAGTGCATTATTAGTTGCACCAATTTTGGTACATCCAGATCCTAACAACAATGGATTTTATTCAGCGATGCAAGTGCCTCAGGTATTGGCTCAATTTTATGCCAGAAGAGACCAGATGACGATGAATGTGTCACTGTGGACATGGCGTCATGGAAGTTGTCTGCAGCAGAAAAAAATTATAATACTTCTGAACGCGAAATGCTGGGCGTTATTTTTGGTTTAAAAAAATGGCGTCACCTCGTCGAAGGTTGTGACATCGTTTGTGTGACTGACCACTATCCTTTAACTCTAATGGATGTCAAGAAAAACACTAGGGGGCGAATCGCTCGCTGGTTAGTATTCTTGTCATCCTCAGATGCAAAGCTAGTGTTTCAGATGGGCCGCTTGAATGGTCCCGCCGACACTTTATCACGGTTGTGTGAAAACGATGCAGTATCTGACGAGGTCCGTATGAATCCTCCCCTTGTTGAAGTTAAAGTACCGAATTTCAAAAACCCCATTTATTTGTTCAATAACGACTGCTTCAATTGTAGCATAGAAGTTGAGCAACTGACTGTGGCAGCGATAGCGGCAGACACACTCAAAGACGCATTTATGGCAACATTAGCGTTGGCTCTACAAGGGAAACCTTGGAAAACCCAATCTGCTGCAATACAACGATTTGTAGACAAATATCTCGACAAATGATTCTTTGACGAAGAATCGGGTGTAATATATTATGAACTTGCTGATGACCCCTCTGAGTCATCCAATCTAAAAATGTTTATACCTCGTGCACTGTAGAGGAATGTGTTGGAGCTAAATCATAGCACACTAACGGGAGGTCATTTCGGCGCCTGAACGACCTTGGCACGTATTAAAAAACTAATGTACTTTCCCAGGATGAGTAAGATAATCCACAGGTTCGTCAAAACATGTCGTTCGTGCCAAATGCATAGAGGCCACGGCTTACGAACCCTAGGAACTCTTAGGACCATCCCTTTAACATACCCTTTCCACACAATTCATTTAGATTGGAAACAAGGTTTGCCAATGACCAAGAGTCCCAGTAAGAACCGGAATATACTCGTGGTCAGTGATTTGTTTACGGGCTATTTACTTTGCTTCCCCTGTAGGAAATTTGACTCTAAAATGCTTGTAACGTTGTTAATAAACCGGGTGTTCCCAATATTCGGAATTCCTCGCAGAGTGGTCAGCGATAACGGGGCCTCGCTGGTATCGGATATTTCCAGAGAATTCTACAGGCGTTTTGGAATCAAACAGGCAGTAACAACACTTTATCACCCTGCGTCTAACAGTCCAGCCGAGCTCCATTGCAAGAAGCTGGGTCGGATGGTCGTGCAATTTTGCGAAGGCAATCCCAGGGATTGGGACGAAAAACTTCCAATGTTTATGCTTTCCATTAATAGCTCAATTGATTCAAGGACTGGTTACACCCCCGCGTTCCTTAATTTTGGTAGAGAGCTGGACATTGGAGTGGAACCCCCCATCCCCGAGGCCTTGGATCGACCCTTACCCTTATGGGCTGCGACGCTAACGTCAAACCTACGGAAGACCATAGCTCGAGTACGTCGCTTACGCCAATCAGACCGGGCGTATGAATATGCTAAGCTTAATGCCAAAACCCCAAAACCCTTGGAATTCGCCAAAGGTGACCGGATTTGGGTAAAATCTCATTTTCTATCAGACAAGGCTAGCTTTTTAGCACGAAAATTACAACCGAAGTTTGTGGGGCCCTATCTAGTGGCAGAAAAAATCTCGCCACAGATTTACAAAGTGTGTGAAGAAGCCACTGCCTTACTTCAGAAAGGTTACCAACATATTTCCAATTTGCGGCCTCTCATTGACAAGATTCCTGGAGAATTTGGTCAAATGCGGCAAATTCCATGATTTGGCAAACTGGCAGATATTGCGACTTTATTTTGTCGAAATCTACTAATTTCGCCAGTCCAGGTGGTTTTTAAAATAAGGGAAAACTGAAATATCTAGGTTGGCAAATTGTTGAAGTTGCTAGGTCTAGTTACATTAAAATTGATTTTATTTATTTTTCTTCACTTTCATTTGCATGGTTTATTTATTTAACCTACAAAATTTGATACTCATCATCATGTGTGGTCTGGCCAAACACCAGTATAAACGTAACACCACACGTTTAGAGCCCCAAACCTCCCTTTCTGAAAAACCCACCCATTAACTTCAGCAGAGTGAATAAAATTATTTTAGCTTAGTTAATTTTAACACCTGAAAATATGGGCATTTTACAGCATAATGCGTAAGTTCAAGGAGGCCTTAGATCGATGTCAACTCTCGCTAAAAACTCTTGAATTTGCACATGAGCAGTATGAAATGTTAAAAAAGCCATACTTTCAAATTCTATGTTGGCACAAAGAAACGTTTGGGACTTAAGTGTTAACTCGCGCCAATCTGGTCAATGTGTCAACTAGTTGGTTGAAATCTTGAAATAAATGCTCAACCGTGTCGATTTGCAAAAAAATTTGCGACTTGCGTTAAATCGCGGCAAATAAATTGCAAACATGAATCAGGACTTGTGTTAAATCGTGCTGATTTATTTTGAAATGTTGTCTAGGACTGCGTTAAATCGCACTGACAACTTTGGCCAGTAAACAAAAACGTTGCTTCTCATAAACACGTCAAAAAAAGGGGCCAGCATATACCTTTTTGCCCTTAATATGAACTTCGCTGCATTATAAAGCATTTTGTAAGAAAATTTGGTAAAATTGACGCGATAGCTTATGAGAAACAAGGAATTTGTTTTGGAAGGCCAAAGAGCATTTGTTTAATTTTATGTCTGGCTAAAATGAGGACGTCGCTTGAGACAGTTTAATTGCTGAAGACTTTTGGACCCCTCTCCTTAACAGATAGGTTCATCAGTTTGACTTTTAAGTTAGCGGCCTAAATGTGAGATCGCATAGGGTACCCTAACTATTCATGTTTTGATAACACCCTTACTAAAACGAATAACCAAGTTTTGAATTTGAACATAGTTATGACCCGTTTTATTTATACATTTTGTTCCGGGCAGAGTAGTTTTTGTTTCCTGTTTCGGGACAAATACCTCCCAGTCCGGATTTGATGCAGGAGGATTCGCCAATTGATATCACCAAGCAATTTAATAAGGAGGGCCGAATTTGCGTGTCCACCGGTGACGGACTGCGCCAACGGTAAGCGGCTGTATAGCCAATGAAGCTGATTGATTGTGAAACTGCACTCTTAACCAGCATGAAATGCAGGGAAGCCCAGTCCGGATCCGTACTCACTTACGGGCGACAGGAAATGGATTCTAGAAACCCCGCTGGTTACCCTTCCCCCCTAATTTAGTCGAAACGTAAATAATTTTGCTATGTTTGGCGAAATTAACTAATCCCGTTTTTGACTAAGCTCTAAAAATTTGAATTATCCCTTTAACCCTAGCTGTTTATATTTTATAAAAACGCGGTGATTAGGCTATCTTTTACAACTGATTAACGATTTTCCAATTGACAGCGTTTTTCTATAGAACTGCAAAGCGCTAATCATCTTTTCTTTGACGTAATGACGTAAAAAGGGGTTTTATGGTTTAATTTTAAACGAACGACACAGAAGGTATTGAAATTGTTTTACAAAAACAAAGCTGAACTGAAATAAAAATTCGCTACTTAAAGTGGCAAGTCAACTCTATGCGCTCCTTAACTAGACTTATCTAATCACATGTATGCACTCAGGGACAAAATGACCAAACCTGGAATACTATTTTAAGAAAAATGGTGTTGTGTTGTGTAATTTTCATGCGGTTGTGTAAATTGAATTCCTGTTTCATTTTCATGCATGTCTATCCTTAATTTTGCCATGCACTTTTGACATAGTGTCAAAAATTTAATGTCCTGATAATAATGCTTTATAAGATCCATGCGGCATCGCCCTACCGCGGCCTCACATGACATTATTGGTATTTTGCATTTATTTGCTAAAAGCTAAACTATTTTTAAATTTTAATTCCTACTTCTGGTGAGCACCGCACACTCAACTTAGCTGTGGTCCAGTCATTGTATCCCCTATCCGTCCTTGCCAACGGAAAACATTTATCACACTGTTTTCTCACAAAAAAATACATTTGTCCATTTGATTTATTAATCTTCTGCACCTGAAAGTCTTTTTTTTTTTGGACATGGTACGCACCTTGGAAACTTGGCGCTGGTTTTCAGCAGGATAGCCCCTGTAACAGAAATCTAAGATGGTTCATAAAAATGTAATAACATTTTTCATGTACATGACGTACGAAAAACATTTATTTAAGCAAGTCATTACAAAAATTTTTACGGCTGCGCGCATTTAATTCTTCTCAAAGAATTAATCCCTCCAACTATAGTTAACGTCGGGAGCTGCCTGCTTCCCGTAAAAATTCCACAATTATGACCCCAATTTAAAAAAAAAATAGTAGCATAATTCAGGAATGTCACACAATACAGACGTGTAAACTTGGTAATTTTTGAAAGCTAATGGTAGCCTACAAAAAATGCAAAGCTGTAGCAACAAGTATATTATGTTCTGAGAAATCAAATACCATAGAAAATAAATATGCAATGTTTGTTTACAAAATTTTCAGGGAAATTATTCAAGGGTAATTCTTTACTTGTGAATCAATTTTAACGTAATTAAAGTTTATTATTGCATCCTAACGAACAGGACTATAAAACAGGACTACAAAGCCATTAAATATTTCCACTGACTTTTGTGTTTAGTTCTAGCTAAACCCGTCCCCTTCCTCCCATCCCGCAACTCTGCTGAATTGCGTCCTGATTAGGTAAACTACGTTGGCTTGCAGGGTCAGTTGACTCCGCCCGAGTTATATCTAGGTGGATTGCCACCCCTCAGAGGCCAAGGCAGATGACTCCACAACCCCCCCCCCAAAAAAAATCGCCCCAAAGAATCTGTTAGGTTTTTTTTAACGTACGTTCAAACCGTGAATTTGTATCCTTACATTCTTTTTTTTAGGTAAGCACGTACGATTTTCGTGGCCACAAATTTTGAAACATAGCCTATTATTTTTAGATTTTAATAAATGAACTTGAAATACGAAATTGTTACGAAATTAAGAATAGAAAAACGCAGTTGTAAATAACTGTTAGCCTTTCTTAGAATCTGCAATAATAAAAAAAAATAAAAAATAAAAAACATGGACGTAAATTGAAGCTTGTGCTAACTGTACCCTAATAATAAAAAAAAACAAGTTTGCCACCAGATTTATTGGAGCACCTCTGTAGAATAATTTTCATTAAAAAAAGTGCGAATTTTCCTACGATTACATTAATAGCAAATTAAAATTTGCACAATACGAATTTTTGATACCATTATTCGTAACTGAAATACTGTACCTAACGCACTTTGATAGGACCCGGCCAAAATCAAACTCGCCATTTTGCCTCAGCCAACACCACCAATAAGCAAAAAGAATCCTCTTCCATTTGTCAATATATTAACTAAAAAATAAAACATCCCTCTGTAAAAACTGTCTAAATAGTTTCCTGAAACATTTGACATTAGCAACGATAAACTTTTGAGTTAAGATTTTACCTCAAAACCAGTATACTTACGATTATTTTGGTTGAATTTGTCAGCTAGATAGCAAGGCTGGCCGACGAGGGGACGCTTTCTTCTTCATAGATCGACATGATGACGTCAGAACTTGTTCGAGTTGGCAATAATCGCATGGTGTCTTGCGTTGTTTGTTATTCGTGAATCGCTATTATTTAAGCATTACGTCATGGATAAAGATCCGTCGTTACCAATCTGGATACGCTAACGTGGTTTATCTTAGTCTACCGCTTCACAATTTCTGCAACACGAACTTTTGACTTATAACAGCACTGATTTTTATCAAGTTTCGTTAAATTTCATCTTAACAATTAGCAGTTTGGGTATATTTTTTACCAAAAGATTGGAATTTAACGGAAAGTGTTGTCTGGCCAAGCTGATCAAAACAGTTTGTGTTAGAACATTTAAATGTAAACGACCGTGGTTTACTGCTTGTGATGCGTTGAACTAGGCGTGATGGCTCAAAAGTGAGGACTAATGGGATCATTTTACAATCTTGATTTTGTCCACGGCTTCAATGTTAATGGGGTATTATCTAGACCCTCTCAAAACATTTTATTTCTTAAAATTCCGCACGCTTGAGTTCGTATTAAAACTCTGTCGTTAAGTTTTAACAAACCCTAGGTGTTTCGTACCTTATACGTACCAATAACAGACCGAAGCCTAGGTGGAGCAATAGCGCGACATTATAATATAAGTGGTTATGGCATCATTGCCACATTTATGGCTAAACGCTATTAGGATTGTTTTTCTTTTTGCAGCTATTGTTTCTTTTTTTTTATTCGGTTATGAAAGTGTAAATTTTGTATTTTAAATGTTATTAATAATTTGTTCTTGTTTCATGTGACATCGAGAGACTAGTGGCGCACGAAGTTGCCACCTTGGAATTTTTCCGGGGAGGGGGAGCATTCTGTAGTGACCATTTTGGTGTCCAGATATTATTGGCCAACATCACTACCTCAATCAGTCTTGCGCCAAAGATTGTGTCCAACAATCTGCTCTTCCTCCAAGATAACGTTGTAATTGTCAAACAACAATTAACTGTCACTGTAAAGAAATTCTAATGTTAACAATGTAAGAGCTATGCATTGCCTTGGCAACGAATTGTACTGCTCGAGGCCCAATGTAAATATTCCCATTCCAATCCTCCAATTCAACCAGTGATGCAACCGATGATCTATCATCCTGCTACATTTCGGTAAATATTAATTAGAATTATTTTCCGCCAAATTTCTCTTCTCCCCAGTCCTCCCAGCTTAAGTTACGTCATGTCCCCTAACTTTCATTAATTTCACACCCATTTCATTAAGATTAGGAAGGAGGGGCCTTTGTCAACTAGGGCGAGCATTCTGTATTCCAACATGTAAACTGAACCATAAAACTTCCATCCGCAAAGCCAATCCGACTTAATCATTTACATGTACTTCACGTCAATTTCAACCTGTCATTCCCATACTACCAGATCCAAAGACCCGTCCCTCCAACACAACCCTATTTTTAACGGCACGCTTGACGTTTTTCTTTGTAATCTGTGTTCCATTTTTATGCCATGCTCTAATGTTGACTAAAAACTGGAAAAACTAGAATTAATGTTACTTTGAATTTACTGGAGTGAGAATTTCATATAAATACTTGGCTATCGCCGATTACTAATAAACTAATTCATAATAAGAATAATGCTTCCTCTTCACGTTCCTCAAAGTGCGTTTGAATAATATTGTTGGTTCGTGAGCAATGTAAGCATTTCTTTATTATTCAGTCCATTTTCGCAAAGCTATGAATGCGCACATGCAGTGAATGTTTCCTGCCCACTTTGAGTCAATTCCGCTAAGCTCTGAAAGCCTGCATCTACGAAATAAATAAGACATTCTATCGGTTCTAGCTGCCTATTAGCAATGTAGCTTAGTTTGGATTAAAACTATATTTAGTAAACAAAAACGAACTCGTTTGATGCTAAAGGTAAGGTTAGTAGTAGATAAATTGGTAGAAAATAAGCCCTTTTGAACAGTTCCCCAGTGTCCCCCCTACTGCGCCCTCCTTCCCCATCCTTCTTTTCTGCAGATGGGGGGG
>JAHWFP010128332.1:0-10397 GCA_023313725.1 Lithobius niger | reverse complement strand
ATAGATGATTTTCAACTATCTGCTCTTGACGGTCACTTAAGAGTAAATGATTGTTGCCTTTACAGATAAAGACAACACAAACCGTACGTAATTTGTTATGTATGACTTTTCCCATGCATAAAAAGTAGCTGCCAGTAATTCGGTGTCATAAGAAAATATGTAGGAAAGTCCAATTGACGAATTGAATAACCTCACCAGTGCCGTATAGTTTTTTCGTTGCAGCTTAAAGTTTTTGAATATGTATTGGTTACTTTTTAATCTCTTCGACTGACTGCATCTGTATTTATTGCTCACTTTGCTACTTCTTATCTCTTGAACCGTGCCACCTTTAGATTTTAGCAAGGAGGAACAAGGAAGGAAATAAAATAAATGGAGAAGTCATCCAGTGCTCCATGCAAACTTTTAGTCTTCTTTGGCAATGCATCCTCTACTGCATTCTTTTGCAACATTTTGTACATATAACAATTTGTAAAATATAACATTTGGTATATTTTAAAGCTGCATTTAAAATATCAACCAGAACATGGAGGCCACGAATTTAGCACGATGGTTTTCAACAAATGCTGTATTAAGGATTGTTATGTCTGATATCATTTTCTTTGAAAATAGCTATACTGCCCAGCATTGCTTGGGTGAAATAATTGCCGCCTTAGTAAATAATTTATCACTTAATTTCAATACTCGGGAAAAATTAGTTGAGTATCCTAAAAATTTTTACTACACTGGGTTGCCTGGATTCAAGCAAAGATCTAAGGATCCCCTATGGAAAAGATGTAAACCAGCTGAATATTCTCGTACCCCTTTTATAACGTTTTTTGTACACAGGGTAGCCACAATAGTACACACGGATGTACCAAAGTTCATACTTAATAATACTGCTGACTAAATTTGTACATATCTGTATACTCAAATTTACATTTGTGTCTACTTATATCAAATTGTACACTGGTTTACCTGGTTATTTCAAAATTAGCATTTAAAAGTTGTTCAGTGCATTAACATTAAATTCACTGGACGCAGAAGATTCGGTTTTATTTACCGGTAACTGATGTCAAAATTCGTACTATCAAATTTTACTGCTTTAAGACAAGCGTCAAACAGTAATAAATGAAGCCTTACCAATTAACCGGTTCATATGATGATATCTGTCCAATGCAATCAACCAGTATAGATATGTGCTACAGAGCTAGCAAAGAATACCAGAGTTCATTCCCTACCACAACTAATACAGCTAAAAACAAACTAAATATGAAATGTTTAATTTTTATGCATTGTCTGGTGTAGTTTGGACACCCTTACAGTTTGAAAAAATCAATCCGTCAATCATGTGGTTTAAAACCCATCAAAATAATCAAATTTAGAATCTCCTTCCTTATCTTCTTCTTTTTAGTTATGCAGTACAACATTAAGCATAACTGCTAATTTCTACAAAACGATACTTGGTGTGAACATTCTTTATACTTTCCACCAGTGTTCGCAGCAAACCTCAAGAAAATACATTAAGTATTTCTAGAGATGTTATATAGTGACATCGGTACTATAATTTAATGCATAAAAATTTGTTGAAAAGTATATTTCCATTGATGTACCGTTATAAAACGAAAACGAACGAACTGGGCCAAAATGAGAACTGTTATCAGTGTACACAAAATTCTTAGATTCCTGTACACTGCTCAGTACACTGTCAATTTCTACGTGTTAATTTAATTCATATTACTAATAAAGGAAGCGCTCTGTGCAGATGTAGTTGTGGATGTACTGGGTAGGATTGGAACCTCATATTCTGTGCAGATACGATTTTTACATCACAGTATGTATGATTTTCTCCCATTGTTTGGTGTAGATGTGAATCCTGCCATATCTCGCTAAATAATCCAAGCTTCTTGCCTTACATAACTGCCACTTGAAGAATTCCGATTTCTTTCAAATTTTGAATGAAGACGAACACAGCAGATAAAAATTCAATTCAATAATATGCACCATGGTTGTTGTAGCTGTATAAAACAAGTCAGCTTGAAGTTTCAGTGGCCATGTTGAAAATATTTCTATTATTTTTGTAGGTTTCGTTCAAACCTAGGACGTTGACGAATTAGTTGCAATATACTAAAATGGCAAATGTCCCATGGTCTTAATTAATCTGGGGTCTAATGAGCACCATCTTGAATTACTCAGCTGTTTTCAAGTTATGCTTATTATCGTACGATTTTCTTCTAATTTAATGTAGAAGAATTAGTCATGATAAATTACGATGCTGAATGTACCATGGTCGTTATTATTTTTTATGTAAGTATTAGGTAATTCAACTTTAATTCTACCAATAGCAAATACTTGGTTGAATCTAGTACCAACTTTCAATGATTAATGCTAGAGGGTGCCGTTGTCATTGAACCGTATCCATGGTGTTACTGCTCAAATTTATGTTCCTGAGCATCGCCACGGAATTAGCATCGCTAAAACGAACTGGTCACTATCTCTAATATGTCTCAAAAATTGGTAGGCCAAACTAGGAGATTAAATTAATTTAAGTTAGATCAGAACTGGCTAATCAAGTTTTCTTTAATTTAATCCAGCATTCAGTTTTCAGACGAGTTTTAGCTATGAGTGGTAATATGTATAATGCATGGTTTTTGGTTAAGAGAAGCTAGCAACTTGGGTTAAATCTACACCCGTAGTTCAAATTTCTTGTAACGAACTGAAAACGGTTTGACTCAAACACCGAGAAGTCATTCAATTTCAAATACCGCCTTTCGACGGTATTATCACTATTAGCATAGTTTCCCAGCCGTTCTGATGGGTTTCTTGTTTAGCCTATTTAGTCAGCTATAGTAAATCCGTATAAGAACAAGCCAGAAGAAAACTGGAAGAGTCGACTAAATTCAGCAGCGAAGTAGGCAAACTGCTGCAAACTGCTGCAATCTCAACACTAAGTGGCAAATTTACAAACTAACCGATAGATGAAGCAGCTTAGCAAATCTGCTGCACCGCTATTTGTGTCATCTTTTTGCATATCATTCTGGAAGGCAAAGCATATGTGGTCTTTATTTTAGGTGGCTCAGCTCGGTTCAGTGTAATGCTATGCTATCTTGCAGAGAGTGACACATTTATCCCTCTGGTGGCATTGATAAGAGCAGGTACTATTTTACCCAATATCTTTTTCGAGAATTAGCAGTACTGACTTATCTGCCCATGTCACGATCTTAAAAATAGGTGGCCATTTTGAAATTATTATGCGTATTATGATCCGATTTCTTTCACATTTAGAACGTAGATAAACGGAGATGAATTAAAGTAGGGTAGGTACCAATATTAATCTGTAATGGGCGTCATCTTGAAAAGTGGATGGCCGTTTTACAAATATTCTTTTTATGATCTGATTTCTTTCAAATTTATAAAGCAGACGAAAAAGTTGCTAGAAATTTAAATGGTGAATGCACCCTGGTTGTTGTTAATGGGAATTCGAGGAATTTTAGAAATTTGAATAATCAGGCAATTCTCAGGGCATTCCTGCAAATAGAAATTGCCAGGAATGGTTTAAGAATTGCCTGGTTTTATTGAGAAGAATTACTAGCAATTATCGAGGAATTACCGTTGTAGTCCCTGTTGATGTGAGTGGAGCCTTTCGTTGAGGGTAATGATAGGGATGATTTTTAAAGGGATTACGTGACGCCTTTAATATATAGGAAACGAGGTAGTAGAAGGGGGTTTGAGGCTTAATGGCATGTCCACAGCTAGGTCATTAGTGCCAACTTCAGTCACAGTGTAGAGGTACTGGAAGGTCTGAGATTCAGGCATGGTTTGCAAAAGCCACTTGAAGTTAATATACTTTCTAATTTCTGAGACATTTTTGAAAGAAGTAATAAATTCTTCTGTAAGCAGAAATTTATTTAGTGTGTGCCAAAACCATTCTTAATTCCTTTTTTAGTCTTGCTAGTAAATATACTGAGGCAATGTAAGACTTCAAATTGACCGTACGCATGGTTTGTGTTAGCTTTCTAAAATGCACAATTTCGAGTGATGTCAAGAAAAGAAATTGATTTATGATCCGGTGATTCCCTTGTCAATCGTACGGATGGGTGGTTGCTATTTAAAAAGCCGAGGATTTTGATCATGGTAGCCGAGGAGCAAAGTGGATTAAGGTCGTCAACAAACCTCTTATAATGGGGTTAAGGAAAGTTTTCCGCCAGGTGATGATCAGTTTCATTCATAACAATGTTCCTAGGGAAGATTGGGATGCCTACAGGGATTTCATTATGTTGGAGACATTTTCTTTCTGTGCGATGCACGAAAGTCGTTAAAAATTTATTTGTTAATAGTAAATGTTCCTTTTTAATTTTGCCAGGTCAGTCGGGTCGGAAATTATTTCCTTATTTTTAAAGTAAGTATTAAACTACGCAATACACTAGTCCAAGAAAGAAAGAAAAGACAACTGCCCCGACTGGGACTCGAACCCAGGACTTCCCGTTTACTAGTCGGGCGCTCTAACCACTGCGCTACCGAGGCGGGTACTGGCTACAGGCTCCAGCCGAGCTAAGTAGCTGTTCAATCTTTCTCAGTGGTGACCTAAAGATCACAAACATACACACAAGGAGGGAAAGCAACTTTGCTTCTTGGCCTCCACACAAGAAATAATGCAAGTAGTAAACAAATAAAGAAATCACAAGGTAAAGGGTAAACGAAGCAAGCAGTCTGCATTAAAGACTGTCCTTGTGAGGATACACAATACACTAGTCCAAGAAAGAAAGAAAAGACAACTGCCCCGACTTTTTAATTAAATTTAATTTAATTTTAATTTGATGCCACCCATCCCTACAATTCAATGGAGGCTTCGGATCATAAATCAATTTCTTTTCTTGGCGTTATTGTTTTCTTTACTAATTCCTATAATAGCAATTCGTAAACTGTCGAAACTGCGCATTTTAGAAAACCAGTACAAACCACACATGTGGTTAATTCTCCTACACTGATTTTATCCATTTTAATATTGGCACTAAACGATAAAGGTTTTCTTTAAATTACCAAAAAAATCGAACTTACAGAAGAATTTAAGTACATCTCTCACAAATATCTTAGCAAAGGGTTTCTATTTTCTTTACTTAATAGGACTATTAAATTCAGATGGCTTTTGCAACACAGGCATAAACTTTAGTCCTTCCAGTATGTCGTTGTGCCACACACTAAAATTGTTACGTAACACCATAAGAAAATATTTTATGCCGATATAAAATGGTTAAAAAACTAGTAGAGCATTACATAGCATTCTTTAGCACCTCACCGAAAAATTTCGTCTTATGCGTTAAATTAACTAAGGTCACTATACAGTATGTCTCAGAAGTCCCGTTTACCCAAAATAGATTGCTTTATACTGAATATGAGTTGGTAATAACAACGTACTCATATTGGAGATCAATTATGGCGATTCCGATGATGGTTCCCAAACTGACCTTGGAGATCGTTTTCAAGGTCATCCAAAATAAATCTCCTAAGCTGTTCAAGATACTGGCATAAAGTAAATTAGAAAGTTTTTTTGGATTATAAATTAACTCCAACAAAGGAAACAAAACAGAAATCGCTCAGTAAACACGGAAGATATGGGCAAAACAACTTGGACACTGCAGGGGAGCCTATCAAGGGGCAGCAACAAGCAATCACTTGTTGCATCATCACGTGTATTGTGTAACGATCAACTAAAGGAAATAACTGTGCTTGAATTCGGCAATTGTATGAAAGCAGGGGCAAGAGTAAATGGAAGGTACGGGGGCACGTGCTCCCCTAATACATTTTGATGCCCCCAAAGAAAAGGTCTGGGAACAGTCTAAATAGCTTCCTTTTAATGGATCAAATGCACAGCTCGTGTAAAAGCCAAAAAAAATTAAAAATGCTCTGCAAACTTTGGATACTTCTCCTGTCTGCCCCTCTCCCCTCTGTCACTCCACAGAAGGTTTCCTGCATACGAAAGTAATGCGCCACTATTGAATGCTAAACGAAAGACACCAGAGCATCAATCATCCATTCTAGCTGGGGAAGATGAGGGGAGGGAATGGCCACTGTCATTACCACTGCTATTGTGCTAGATACGTAAAGCGCGTAGCCGTGTATAGCAGCGCACATTTGTGCTACACAACTTAGTGCAGTGGCTAAATCAGAAAAATGCAATCATAGTAATGTCTGCCACGTCTCTACAAATGCTCAAAGTGTCCATCATTGACAGCAATGCATAGGTCAATCTTTTCTGCCTAAGCCTGTTGAACAGACCGCAGTGTATCCTGGTCAATAGTGCGGATGTTTGTAACGATATTCTGGCGCCGTTCATCAATAGTGACCGCAGGATAGACCACGTTCTTAAGGGGGGGGGGGGAATTGAGGCTTAATGGCGCGTCGACAACTTGGTTCTTAAGGTAACCCCACAGAAAGAAATCCATGGGGGTCAAGTTCGGTGAATGGGCGGGCCATGCAAGAGGTTCCCCCCATCCACCTATTTTGAAATCGTTCCTGTAACCACTCTGGTGAGATTAGTGCATTGTGGGCAGGTGCCCCATTGTGCATAAAGTAGGGTTCCAGGTCCGCCTTAGCATCTAGTAGAGGTTCCAAGACTGACCTCACCTGTTCGTTTAAAAGTTCTCTGTATCGTTGACCATTTAGGTTCCCCTCAATAAAAAAGGGACCAATTATAACGTCATCCCATATGCCACACCAAACGTTCAACCTCAACATACTGGGTTTGGATATCGGCTAAGTTGTGTGGATTTGTGTTGACCAATGGTCGGTCCAATGCTTACTGATCTGACCATGTCTAATGAATGGTGACTCATCGGTGACAACTATCCTCTTTGTGAACGAAGGATCTGCATTAATATTTTCAGCAGCTTATTGACGGTTCTAATCGACGGTTTGGGTATCCTGCACGCAATTCACGCAGTATAACTGTGTTTTGTATGGGCGAATGTGATTTTCATTTAGGATTCGATGCACTGAATCTTTTGAGATGCTGCATTCCACAGCACGGTGACGCGTGGACAGTTTAGGATTAAATTTCCACAGAAGACAGTATGTTAGTTGTTGTGTCATCTGCTGTTGCGGACTTAGGTCGACCAGTACGTTTTCTTTCAGTCACGCTACCGGTTTCCATGAAGCGGGTGACCAACCTACCAACAACTTTATAGCTTGGGGCATGTCGATCAGGATGTAATTCGGAAAATAGTCTTGCTGCTTCACTCTGATTTTCTCCATTGCGAAAGTACAAAGTTAGGAGGTTTACATACTCCTGAATTGTATACGTATTTGTCATTTTAATTGAACGTGAATGTCTTTCTGTGTGAGTTTCCTCAAACTTCTCTCCCTCAGATGTTTACATTAACTTAACAAGGTATGTGCGAAAATTCGAAACCGTCGATGAGATTTCGATTCTACTGCAGTTTCGAAAATCGAATTGAAAAAAAACGCAAAGATTCAAATTTAACAATTAGAAAGAATCAATCCAGGACCAGAAACGTTTGAATTGTCGTTTTGTTAACATGGGAGGATTAAAGTAATTTCATGTGATATTCACACTGAAACCTTAATTAAGAGGTTGAACACAGTTACTTGCACTCCCATTCGCTTCTAAGACGCTACTATTTTTTATCTCTAGTTAGAGCAGATCACGAGCGGTTATCGGTAAGGTGCACCACTAAGTGCAGAACCACAATAAATTAACAGCTATGGCTAAAAGGAAGGGGTTTTCTGTTAATTTGCTTATATCTCTAACTTTGTAATACTGCATCATCGTATTTGTGTTATCACGTTAACGTAATGAAAGAAACTTGTATTCATTAGTGACGAATGTGCCTGCATTTTTCTGTCTATGGATTGGTGGTCCGGTTATGGTCCATGTTCCAGATATCTATTTTCAGTTAGCCTCTGTTTTCAGCTTTGCTTGTCCTTGCTTTGCTGGCTGGATTGTTTTCTGCGTAATATTTGCTTCAAAACACATTTAAACCTAATTTAGGCTATGAAATAACTGTACGGCAACGAAATAACTGTATTTCGACACTTTTCTAGGCTTGTCGCTGCCCCTTGGTTGGCTCCCCTGCAGTAGCCAAGTTGTTTTGCCCATAATTTCCGTGTGTACAGCGCGATTTCAGTTCTGTTTCCTTTGTTGGACTTGTTTTATAATCCCAAACAACTTTCTAATTTACTTTATGCCCGTATCTTGAATAGTTTAGGAGATACATTTTGGATGACTTTGAAAACGACCTCCAAGGTCAGTTTGTGAATCATCAACGGATTCGCCATAGGTGATTTCCTATATGAGTACGTTGTTATTACCAACTCATACTCAGTATATAGCAATCTATTTTGGGTAGACGGGACTTCTGTATATAAGGGTGGAGTGAAAAGTACTTTTTTTTTAATTTCAAAAGGCTATGTGCGGAAAAGTTGCATTTGTACTCTTCATCACTCTTCCAAAAGCAAAAAATTCTTTAAAAATTGCTAGAGGCGCCCAAGGGGTCTAAAGTTTGTAAGTCACCACATTTGAATTTAAAATCGACGATGATGCCAGAAGATGCCTTGTAGTATCAATGTTGCGCGCAAAAAGAATTGTTAACCTTACACTGTATTAAGAAGTGCCCCAAGGAGCTCCAAGAATCATCAAAAATAGGAATATTACACAATGTAAAGTAGATGAACTCGCTCTTGCCCCATTGCCACAAGACGACAAAACGCCTACCATCCTATCTTTTGTGTTGCTTCTGCAGTTGTGAGTCTGAATCTGGGGCCGCTGGCCCTGTAGCTTCGGTTTCCAGCAAAATCAACCACCTACAAAAGTGTCGGTCACGAAATCCAATTGGGAGGTACTATTTTGTCTAGTTTTTGTTTGTTTTCCACTATCGTGTCTGATCTACAACACATTTAAAAGGTTTTTTTTTTGCTTTAGATTGAACGCTGAGCTTAACAGAACTGGGAACAGTGAATCAACAGAAATGCAGGCTAACAGGAACTAATAACTATAGCTGGGAAAATTTCAGTTAAACCCAAAACAAGACAAGTGAGCAAATATTCTGTTTTTGGTGCTCCAGCAAAAATGCCTGAAACAATCCTGCCAACAAATGCTGACATCATGAAGTATTTTCTGTATATTCGAGGGGAAATGAAGCCAGATAAACCTGCCACCAAGGATCCCACAGTTACGGATGTTGCAGAACTTCTTGCTTGTGAAATTGGAGTGTTTATAGCAGAAAGCTTTTATCCCATAAACGTTTAGAGGAGAAGATAAACTTGTACCACAGCAAGTACCGTAATTTACTGACGCCCTACAAGGGTAGACAAAATGATTCTAAATATTTAGCAAAGCTGCAAGTCTTCTTCAAAAAGGCAAAGTCTCTATTGTTTGATATTTCTGCGTGCAAGTATGTAGACATGTCCTTGTGCCAAGGTGAGAAAGCAAAGAAAATGCCTAAAGACGAAAGTGTAGTTTTACTCGACCAAAGAAGTTCCAGGCTTATGATTATTGGCAGAACTGATGCAAATACAACCATGAAATGCCAAGAAGGGGAACAAAGAAAAAGAAAAAGAAAAAGAACTTTTGGCCAAAAGCTACTTCCAACTTTCTTCTCGGACCATCTAATTCTAAAGCCAACCTTTATGAATGAGATATTGATATGTTGGATGAGTCTGAAACTGAGTTGGATTATGATGGCGATGATACATGTGAAATTGACGTTGGTTCTGTTCTGATGACTGCATCGTTTTTCGCTTCTGAGTTCCCAATCCTATCTGAGATGAGTGATATTGCATGCATCAACAATGAAATTGCCTTCTGCTTCCTGGATGCGGTCATAACTTCCAAAGCTAGCCAGAGAGTGTGACAAATATGGCGTATCTGATCCTAGTGTTGCTGCAATAGCCTCTTTGAAGAAGTCTTGAAAGTTTGCTAAATATTTAGAATCATTTTGCCAACAGTAAATTACGGTACTTGCTTGCTCCTTCAACTTTGTCTTCTCCACTGAACTTTTATGGGAAATAATAAGGTATAGAACCTTTGCGCCATAAACACTCCAATTCCACACGCAACACGTTCTGCAACATCTGTAACTGTAGGATCCTTGGCGGCAGGTTTATCTGGCTTCATTTCCCCTCGAATATACAGAAAATAATTCATGATGACAGCGTTTGTTGGCAGCATTGTTTCAGGCATTTTAACTGGAGCACCAAAAACAGGACATTTGCTCACTTGTCTTGTTTTGGTTTGACTGACGTTTTTCCCGTCATAGTTATTAGTTACTGTTAGTGTTTCTGCTTCTGTTTCAACAAAAAACCTTTAAACGCGATGTAGATCAGACAAAAGAGTGGAAAACAAACAAAAACTAAACAAAATAGTACCTTCCAAAAGGATTTCGCATCCAAAACGTTTGTAGGTG
>JAHWFP010128321.1:0-25726 GCA_023313725.1 Lithobius niger | reverse complement strand
CAACCCATTTCTCCAGTTGCTTGGCTAAACAACAACAGTTGTTACCACAAGGGAATCGACAATGAGGTAAGAAACAATTCAACAATGATACTACGGAAACAATCAAAGCATAGAAAGGGAAAAACAAACGAAACTGAAATTGAAAGTTAAAAAGAGTCAGGACTTATAGAAGAAGTTGGGAGATGCTTCTCTAGGGTCAACAGCCCTACAGAGAAGTAACAACCTGACATTTCTCCCTCGAGGGCTGACGAGCTTTTACAATGCTAGTCAAGGAGAAAAATGTATCGTACTTAGGATATAATTGTACTTAGGAGTGTAGTGAGGTCGGAATATCCAAAAAGTAATCTATAACTTTGTTGTTTGACTTTGGGAAAGGACCCTGCCTTCTGTTCTTAGCCTTAATTGCTAAAACCCATAAAGAAAACATTCCCTAATTAATTTCTGAATATATTCTGCCCTGCGATGGTCATATTGTACCCAGAAGTTCATGAGATATAAATAGAGAGGAAATAACCCCCCCCCAAAAAAAAAACGTTTGTCTGCTTAAGTTATTTACTACATTACGAACTGCATCGATCCACGAAACCTGATAATCTCTGTGTAGTATTAGTTCGACGCAGGGTTGTACCACCTCAGAGCAATATCTCCTGGGGAATGGCTCCTGATGGGGCTCAACCTAGAACTCCTATTCGCCCCCACTCTCGTCATGATAAAAGTAGCTGTATGATCCAGTCTCACGGTCCATATAGGAATTTCTTCCATCATTTTGGTAGAGCAAATAACTTAAGTAGGCAAACATTTTGGAGGACTGCATTTCCTCTCTATTTAGTTCTCATGAACTTCTGGGCATAATTTGAACACCGTAAGGCAGAACATGTTCGGACATTAGTCAGGGAATATTTTCCTTAAGGCTGATAGCAATTTAGTCTTAGAACAACAGGCTGGGATTTATACCAACTTCAAACAACAAAGTTATAACTTAAATTTTGGATCTTCTTACACGCAACAAAGATAAGAATCCAGACCTTTTAACAGTAAAGGCAATTTGTACAATACTTGGGAGAACTTCTCTTCATAAACATCATTATAAAAGGAAGGTAAATATATCAAAACATAAGTCCCCTAACAAGGAAAAAGTTCTCTTCTCCAGTTTCTTGGCTAAACAACAACAGTTGTTACCAGAAGCAAATCAACAATGAAGTAAGAAACATTTTAACAATGATACCTACAAAAACAAGCAGAGCACAGCAAGGGGAAAACAAACGAAACTGAAATTGAAGTTAAAGTGAGTCGAGACTTACAGAAGAAGTCGGGAGCTGTTTCTACAGGGTCAACAGTTCTAGAGAGAAGTAACACCCTGACAAAATTTACACTTATATTTATCTAGGTCACTGTTCGACATTTGTGAATGCTCCTTAAAAATCTGGATGCAATGTTCGCTTGGCTAAATTCTGGTTTTTCATTTTTTATATGAGGTACTGTTGGCCTTTTTCCACTTTTTAGTTTTTTTGAAGTAGGCCTAAGCTACGTATCATATTTATTTTTACAGGCTTTCGTTTGTGACCTCGTCAGTTTTGATGAGATTTTTGCTGCCATTTTCAGCATCCCATACAACAGATGTGTGCCTTCATAGCCGATTAAAAAGAAAACACCACGTTACCTGATGTTGGTTTGACTGGTACTGTACTGTCTTACCTGCAATGATTCTAACATTATTTGTAACAATTGGAGTGCAAAACGACTTAATCATATTACAAATTTTTAATAGTAAAAGATGTGACTGCATGCTACACAATGATCAGAATACATAATCAGGATTGAAATGTTGACCATGTGATATTGATATAAAATGTAACCTATACCACCTCCGACCTATGTATTACAGTGCACATCTCTGTAGCATTCTGTCGCTAATTTAACAGTAGTAATCAACTCAGTTGTGCTACTAATGTGGCCATCACGGCCCTAAAGATAAAATGCCACGTTACCGAATGCTGGTTTAGATGGTACCGCAGTTTGCCAATTTCAGTGATTCATGTGTCGTTTTTAACAGTTGGTGTGCAAGACGTATTTCTTAGATTAAAATATAGATAGTAAAGCTATTAACTTCATGCTAGACTGATCATTAACTATAATCAAGACTGAAAAGGTTGACAATGTAAAATGCAACCCAAACC
Source organism: Lithobius niger (assembly GCA_023313725.1). Taxonomy (NCBI): domain Eukaryota; kingdom Metazoa; phylum Arthropoda; class Chilopoda; order Lithobiomorpha; family Lithobiidae; genus Lithobius; species Lithobius niger. The sequence goes on along the minus strand of JAHWFP010128321.1, from coordinate 23,549 downwards.
ACCACCACACCACCTCCTACATAAATATTATGGCTCACATTTCTGTTGCATTACTAGCTGCGATCACTAATCTAAAAGTAGTAACCACCACATTAAAAGCTCACTGAATCATGAAACAATCAAAGCTGTAATTTTAAATTTCACACAAGAAAAAGCACCTAAGTCAGGCACAAGGTAAATTATCAATAGGTAACCTGAAAGCCCTACACGATAAATCTGGTTGGAAGTGGCTCAGAAAATTTAGCATGGGGAGGGGCCGTTCAAGGGTATAGTTGGAGACACCAAGAGAATGCAGAACCAGAATACATAAACTTTTGTTACAAAGTTTTTGTTCGAATTGTGATTGTGTAGTACAGGTGGGTGCAGGGTCATGATGCAAATGATTTCTATATTCATTCTTGCACAATATTGTGACTCTCTGAATAGAGCAGTGGTTTTTTCCAGGTCAGGGTGTTTCCTGTGTTAGACTAAGTAAGAAATTATATTTATCATTTGCTTTAAGATTTGACCTATGGTACACTATGGCTTTATTCAGTATTTAGTTTACTGTTCCAATATAGGTAGAGTTCTCCCAGGTATTTAATAAACTGAGTTTTGTCAATTTTGTGAATTTCTGTACGATGTACATATGCTATCAAGAGAATATAGGAGACGAAATGAACAGTCCCATGTGGGAATAAAGCTGAGCGTAATGCACTTGGTGAGGTGAATAAAAAATAGTCTTCCATTTTTCTACAACTGAAATCACACAAATTTGACTAACCTTAGGCTAATCACTAGTGTATCCAGTCATCCAATATTTCGCAAGTAACACGAGTAGTTTGGCCAACAGAAGAGCCAGTTCTGGTATCTTTGGCAATGTGTTGGGCTACATACAGGGCAATTGAACCAACAATAGATCAAACCTGTTAGGCCATACCTAATTTTTGACATGGTGGCCCAACACTTGGGAAGACAAAGTGGTCAAAGAAACCATCGAATTTACTGCCCTGAGTATTAAGAAATTGTGATTCAGAGGTAAGAATAAATGAACGGACTGCAACCAAGATTGCTGCCACCACATGGATATCACAATCTTGGATGGTGTCACAACATCATACCCATATGCCACTATCATATGGGTGCCAACATTTTTGATGGCATCACTTCTAGTATCACGTGGATCAAAGGCGGCAGGCCAAGGGTTAAACTGGGTGGGTCAAATTAATAATTAAAACTGTTTCCTGGATGTTACGGCATTCATCAATAACCATTGCAAACTGTAGTTCACACATTTTAGGAAACGAATGCACACTAACCGCACAAGGGCATGCAATTTTTAATATACTTTTACATGAATTTAGTTCTTTCTGAATCCCAAATATCCTTGGATTTAGGTTGCTGCAATCCCGGGATTTTCGGGAATAAAAAATGGGCAGTATCCCTGGACAATGGGTTCCCATTCCACATTGCTGCCTTAAACGGCCAGATGAAAAAAAAATACTTCAAGAAAAAAATCACCTGCTTGGAATTCGTTGGTTTCCCCTGTTTTATGGGAATTAGTAATTGTCTTTGCAGGCTTGTTCCCCACATGGCATGGAATTTTTTACATGCTAACTGGAGGGCCAAATGGACCTGCAGCCTCCTAACGTGGACCTCCAGTTAAACTCCATTGGACCCACTGGAGGTCCACCCTAAAAAAGAAATAAAATGTCAAATTTGATACATTAATACTTTCATGAGAATGTTTTTTTTCTAACTACAAATTTTGGAGATATGGATAATGAATTCAGATTCAATCCAGTTCACAGCGAATCTTCACGGTTGGTAAAATCCAGTAGCATGCACATATCACCGAGAGGGCAGAGGCAACTTTTGTAAAAGGGCACGTTGAGGTTTTATTTTTCTGGTTTTGAAGGCCTATTCGATTTCGGTAAATTGTCACTTTTTGCGTAGCGGAAAAATCCTTGACTATCCTGAAGACATATTTTATTTATAAAAAAATAGGTATGTAGTGTGAAAAACTGAAAGACTTACATAAAAAAGTTTTTTATGAGTATAATGCAGCCAGCATAACTGATTTTGTAAAGATGTTTTCAACAGCACTTTACAAAGCCACAAAATGCTGGAAAATAGCAAAAATGCTTCAACTTCCGGGGCTCTGCCCCGGACCCCGCTGGGGAGCTCACAGCGCTCCCCTAGACACCCTAGCTGTTATTGGTTTCTACCAACACACAGTTGGCGATCTGACTGGTGTTACCCCCTCAGTACAAAAGCCCACTTACACCACTGCACATAGTTTTTTTAATTTGTTAATAGTTGATCCATTAACATAATGGTGCCCTTTATTTAATCAAGTGGTGCCCTTTTGTGAAAGTGGACCTCCAGTCACATTTCATAAAAAAATGCCCTGCCACATGGGATTGATCTTGTTTCATTATCTGGGCAGTTACTTAAGTATTTACCATTATCTGGCAAATCAAGAGATTGTCATTAACTTTACAAAACTGCTAAATACTTAGTTTATCAAACACCCTGCAGCGAACCATTTTTATTGGAACGATAAAAGAATTTATAAATAAAAGGGCAGCAAATGATAAATCTAAATCCGTCATCTATCAAATGCTAAACACAGGGCACTCGCCTGATCTAGAAAAACACCACCGTGCTATTCAGAAAGTTACACTACCTTATAGGAATTAATTTAGAAAACACATTTGTATCATGTCACAGCAACCACCAACAGGCAATCACCTTTTGTCCGAAAACAAAAAGCTTAAAAGAGTATATTTTGGTTCGGCACTCACTTAGAGTCTTCAACTTTGCCCACCAGGAATCCTGCCATCATAAAAGACTGCTCCAAAGTTTTCTCTGCAGCTTCCTGCCTGCTTTGTCAGGTGGAAGTTACTAGTGTCCTATTGTCATTCCTTTGTGTTTGACTTAGGTTCTTTTGCTTACGTAAAATTTAAGAATGCTCCTTTGATTGTTTCATGTTTCAGTTTTTTAGTCCCAACACATAAAACAGTTGCGTTAAAAAAGAATTTTAGTTTGCTAACGGATAAGAGAATATCCGAAACGTCGCACTCCAGTCTACGTATGAGTTTTTGCACCTTCTTGGCTTTCCGTCTCCTACCTTTGTTTGGTGCAATTGTATTTTAATCTGTTATTTAGCCATTTCACTGTTGTCATGTTCATTCCCAGACATCAATTTTTTGAATTGCTAAAGACTCATCTCTCTCTAGTATGCTTGGAATATTTGCAAATATGTTCAATTCTTCATTTTTTGGGATAAATCTTGAATTTTTACAAAAATGCAATTTTCGACATATTTTCCATTTTCATTTTGCACGAAGATTAAGCTTCAGAATCCAACATCTGTTTTCTAGAACGAACAGTCGATCACCTTCGCAACAAGGCTGTTTAAACTGAACACTGGGCAACATTAAATAAGTTTCAAAAAATCGTTTCGTAATTTTTATTAAATTTTAAAGCAAGGGTTCTCTGCTTCTATCATTGCACAGATCGTCTCAGCTCTCATGCAATTTCTGAGTTCATCACTTATTCTCATGAAGCCAGATTTATGAGCAGTTTGCTTCCTCCCAGCTGATCTTTGTTTGTAGTACCCTGGACCAGTCCATATGGCAGATAACAGTAAATATGCTAGTAAATTTCAGACTTTTCCTAAAGCAGAATGGTTAACAAATTTCAAATTTTAAACTGGATTGCCCTTCCCACCCTACGTATTTTTGTGCCAGTTTCAAAGGAACTCGCTACGCACCACCCCAAACACACTTAATATTATATCGGAATTAGAATATAGCCACTTGGTACGTGTTTGTTTCCTTTGATATTGTAATGTTCTCTTCTTTAGACCAATATTTGATATTCAAATCTGTGTCTGGCAGACGTCATCCCTTCCCCGTCTCCAGGCTGTCATGGATTTTTTTTACATTTTTTTATGCACTTCGTATTATTTTTTCCACGGCTTTTTTTCCACTGCGATCAAATAAAATTTGCCGCTTCCTGAAGGGTGAAAAACCACAAATACATTGGCGTTAAACGAATTAGATTTCTGCTATAATATTTGCCACCTTGGTCAGAATTAAAATGATGAAAGACTAAATAAAATACAGCTAAACTAGCTAACAGCTAAACAGCTAAACAGCTAAACAGCATGTTGGATTGGCTAATTAATAAACCACCATTGCACCACCAGGATGGAGGCTTACAAACTTGCCCTTCCAAGATGAAGCTGTGTTTTATTTTGTCTTTCTTCATTTTATTGTGTCCAAGGAACTATTTAAGCCAAAAATTTAATACTTGTTGCAACTATTTATTTCAAGAGGAACTATTTACTTCCTTCAGGGAGGTGATATTTTTAATTTTACTCCCTTGCACCACAAATTAATTGACTATATATCACTATATAAGACGTCTTATTTTACAGAGTCGTGTAGTCTCTATAGGCAACCTGGTTTCTACTTTATTAGATGACATTGTATTAAATCATGTTGACGAAAGCCTAATGATAAAATTCCCTTACTTGAAGTTTTATACATGCTATCTGGATTCCTTAACCCTGTTATTGAAAACCAAAAAACTTAAAATCCTCGACTTTTATTATGGGTATCACCATTGCAAGTATCTTCTACATGTGTGGGATAACCTAAACTACTAAGGAAGGACACTAGTCATGTTTGAATGGTAATTGGGCTGCTCTAGGTGACTGTTGGTGTACTATTATATACTCTTTATTACCCTTTTGCACCCCTTGTGGGCAGGCACAGCGACTATACATAATTACTGACCTAGTGGCAGGAAAATAAGTGAACAGAGGTGGGACACCTAGAGGTGTGCCCATCACAAACACTGCAATTTACCCCAGGAAAATAGTGAGGATGATAACTAGTGAGGATGATTACCAGATGATGAACCAGATAACTAAATAGGTCCTTAAAAATATACAACCTGTTCTCCGACAACAATTCATTATGTAATCATTGCTTTTTTGTAAAAACATTAAAAAAGACTCTTTTAACAATAGTTACTGAAAATTTCTACCAATTTTCTTTACATTCACACCAAAACAAGCTGGTTATACCATATTAAATTCTACTTTTTACAATGATACCCGTACTACTACATTCGTTACTTTTTGTTTTCCTCTAAAATCCTTAGAGATTTCTGAATAGAATTTAAGCATACAATTTTCACAAGCTATGCATGTAATAACAAAAATATAAACAACAAGCTACCCAAATTTCACTCAAACATTCATCTACAAATTCATGTGCTTTAGAACTTTGTGCCCCTGACAAGACTCACGTTCAAAAACTTAGTTTATTAAACACCAGGCAGCGAGCAGACGTGCACCGCTATGACAAAATAGTTCTTGAATGAAAGAATAGCGCCCCATAAGTCTAATCCAACGCAAATGATAAGTCTTTTTCCTTAGTCCTGCATTTGGCTAAATAGCAGGCACACCACTGAACCAGAGACACAATTGTGCTATCCAGGCAGCTGCCGTATCATGCAAGAATTAATTTAGAAACCATTTCTATCATGGGCCAGAAACCACCAGTATACAATCACATTTTGGCTGAAAATAAAAGCTTATAAAGAGTATATTCTGGTTCTGCAGTCATTTGTATTTTCCAACTTTACCTGCTACGGAGCCTACTCATGAATAGACCTCTAAAAAATTAAGAGCAACTTCCATCTTAATTTGGCAGGTGAAGGTGTCTGGTTTCCTTCCTTTGTACTTGCTTGAAATTTAAGACTGTTACTTTGATTGTTTCATGTATTTTTAATTTTCTTGCCATGATTTAAGGATCTACTTTGTTGGCTGAAAACAGAATACCCAAAACGTCACCCTACAGTGTATGATTTTGTGTGCCTTCTTGGCTCTCTATGTCCTATGTCTATTTGGTGCAAGAGTATATTAATTTGACTATAACTAACTTTATAAACTCCATTTGGCTACCATTTTGGGCTATAATTTTGAATTCTCCACAAACCTTGTATGGGAACTTTCCCAATTAATATGTTGTTCTGGATAATCATATCCAGTTTGTGTTAAATCTGATAAATGATTTAAAAGTTAAAAGCCAAAAAACTATTTATTGTGGCCACGAATTTGCTTACATTTACATTATGAGAAAAATCGACTACTAGGTCAGTCCATGAAAAATGGAATATGTCATACTTAGGTCTAATTTGGGTCTACTGGTCTTGAGAGTTTCTAAATTAAGGACCTTCAAACACTCTGGATAAGTTTCACATCTCAAGCCAGGCAGATGTGAAAGTACATGGGACGGATTCAATGAGGTTAATATGCTTTACCATGTGGGGTGACCAGACAGGGCTACATATTCCAAAATTGGTTTCACGAATACTTCAAATACCCAAATCAGGGTTTTAATGTCACTGGATGTGAAATACCGTCTAATTATTGCTGTTTTCTATTGTACAATTTGCACAACATGGTCGCAGTGTGATTCACTCATGAGGTCATAATATGTAAGCAAACAATGAGATCCTTTTCTTCAGCATCATGGTCAAGTACCATATTATAAAGTAGATGAGCATTACCTCTATTTTTTGAAAATATGTGAAAAGTTTTACACTAAGAGCCAGACATTAGGAAGTTCCATTCAGTTGACCAATGCTTAAGTTCCAAAAGTAAAGAAGATAAATTTTGCGGTCTTCTCGATTTCTAATAATATCACAGAGCTTGGTCATCTGCGAACTTTGGTTTCATTATATAAGGATTTACTGTTTTCGGGGGTATTTAATTAATAATATAATAATAATTTTTTTACCCATCTACTATGCTGTAAGGGACGTGGAATGGGGATGGACCCCTGACACCTTTCCCAGGCTAGATTGGTTGCTTCAGGAAAGTGTGGAGAGGTTCCTGAGAAAGTCGAGATTGGAGAACGGCAAAGGAGCGAGCATTAACATATCCGAACCCAGGGCAAACCAAATGTGGACAGTTCTCATCGAGAAAAAGGGTTTTCGACATTTCAAAAAAGCAGAGGGAAGGGAAAGTTTCTAATTATGGCCTCTAGTACGGCCAATGGTTGTCGCCTGGTCAAAAAATGGTAAAGGAACTTCCAGTTGGTGGTTAAGTATTAGGGTGTCTTGATTTTTTCATTTCGGACAAATTTTCGAATCTGAAAATTCCTTATCCCTCAAAAGTTTCTTTTTAGGACCCTGATTATAGGGAAAAAATAATTTTTTATTTTGACAATTTTAAATATCCCACACTTGATTCGAATTTTCAAATTTTTCAAATTTTCGACGTAAAACTAGATTTTTTCGCTCAAGACAGTTTTCAAATCGAGAACCCTTCAAAAGTCGCTTCTAGCATCCTAAATATGGACTAAAAAGAAATTTCGCATTTTGACAATTTTTAAATATCCCACACTTGCTTAGAAATTTCAAATTTTTCTAATTTTTGACATAAAACTATATTTTGTCACTCAATGCAGTTTTTCGAATCTGAGAATGCCTGACCACTGAAAGGTTTACTTGTAGGAAGGACCCGGAATATGTAATCCAACAAAATTTCCTATTTTGACAAGTTTTTAATATCCCACACTCAATTACCATTTTCAGGGTTTTATCTTTGCTTTAACACTGTAATCAAATTTAGTGTTAAAGTTTGGTATCAGCTTTTTCGATTCAATCTTGGCTTTGATATGTCCATCACTTCTTACCTTGCTGCACACTCTTTCTTCTGTTACATCCCCCCTTGCACCACCTGTGTGTGACAGGGAAACTTAGGAATGTGAAATACTATATCTTCAGTTTCTTCAGCATTGGCAAATTTGTCTGGTTATTACCGACAGTATGTACATGGTATTGGGCGACTCTCTTACAGGACAGTTACTCCAATCCACTATGTCAATGTAATTCTCAACTTTGAAATTTATGGGGGATGGAGCAAGTTTGGATCTCAGCGTAGTTTGTATGCTGTTTTTCTTGCAAGCAGGATTCTCTTGCAGGCTAGTGTTCTGATGTGATTGCGATCACCAGATATCATATAGAGTAGCATGTTTTCTGGATGCACAAAATATCCATAACATTGGGTGACTGCCAACTATATTTCTCAGGCCTTGCAACAGGTACCTCGAAAAATTCATCCAGAGCCAGCTCCATGGAAATTAGCTTTCATTTAGACATATTTTTTCCTACACCTGGATGGTGCCAAAGTAGGTCTTAAAGCCTTTTCAGGACACATTGGAAAGAAGTCGTTCACACATGTGAAACTTTTCGGAACACATGTGAAACTACTGCAGTCGTTAAATTCGAAAACTATATCCATCATAGAATACTACTGCAATTGACAAACGGATATCTGTACGTTTCAACTGCACCTACAGCACATTTGTCAGGTAGTAGGCGAAGGAGATATGGATAAAAGAGATCCTGGGAAAGTAGCACATTCCCATTGCCAATCATGTATTTCGATTGTATATTACAACAAACCAAGAAGACCGACGGTACAGATACTGAAGACTGTCGCTGAATACATAATAAGGGTATACTATTTGTATGGGTCAGCACTAAGACAAAATGAATGTGTACGGATGGACCAAAAATGTGTCTTTTGACGAATTCTTCGAGATACCTGCCACAAGACCTAAGAAATATCGTTGATCCAGTCATAATGAATACTAGTAACACGAAAACATGATGCGCTGAACGATATCTGATGATCGCAAGCAAATCAAAAGACTAACCTTCAAGAAAATCCTGCATGCATGAAAAGCCGCATACAAACAATGTTCAGGTCCATACTTACTCCGTTCCCCATGAATTTCAAAGTTGAGAAATAACATTGATATCGCGGAGTGGAGTAACTGTCCTGTAATAGAGCTGCTTATCACCACACACATGCTATCTGACGATAACATGGAATGATTTACCAATGGTGAAGAATCTGAATATATGGTATTTCATATTCCTAACTTTCCCTGCCACACATGGGCAAAGGAAAGGGAGTGAAAATGGTAACAGAAGCATCGGCAAGAGTGTGCAGTGAGGTAAGAAAAGACGAACATATTGGAGCCAAAATTGAATCGAGGAAGGAAATACCAAACTTTTATACTAAATTTGATTACAATGTAAAGTGAACATAAAACCCTGAAAATTGTAATAGATTGTTGGATGTTAAAAACTTGTCATAATAAGAAATTCTGTTTTATTTCATATTCAAGGTTCTGCAAGTAAACTTTTGAGGGGTCAGGGATTTTCAGATTCAAGAAATTGTCTTGAGTGGAAAAAATATAGTTTCATATCGAAAATTGGCAAAATTGGAAATTTCAAAGTGAGTGAGGGATATTAAAAACTTGTCAAAATAAAAATGTTTGATTTATTACATATTCAGGGTCCTACAAGCAACCTTTTGAGGGTTCAGGCACTTTCTGATTCGAAAAAATGCTATGAGTGACAAAATTTAGTTTTACTTTGAATATTGTAAATATTGGAAATTTCGAAGCAAGTGTTCAATATTTAAAAATTGCCAAAATGAAAAATTGTTTTTCTAATATAGTCAGTACCCTAAAATGAAAATTTTGAGGGGGTCAGGAATTATCAGATTCGAAAATTTATCCTAAACAAAAAAATCAAGACACTCTATTAAGCATCCTGTGAATCAGAAGAAGGTAAAAATTTAATCCTGCAAAGTGCAAGAGGTTCAAGTCCAAACATGGTGAGGTGGGCCCTGTAAGGAGTATCACGGAGGCCCAGCATTCTCTTGATGAAACGCTACAGAACCACCTCAATAGAATCAGTGTCGCCCAAAAGGAAAGGTGACCAAAGAGGTGTTGCGTTTTCAAGGTTCAGGCAAACCGTTACGTCAGAGATAGGTTGCAGATCACAAATAAAGATTAAGTCCAGGATGTTCTAGCCTCTGGTGGGCTGGTCACCAAGCTGGTAAAGGCCCAGTAGGACGAAAAGTTCAAGAAAAAAAACAGTGGTGAAGATCACTGGTGGTATGGTTGTCCCAATTACAGAAGATAGATTAATATCCCCAAGCACAATATTGGATTGCCTGGGGTTAAGAGAATGTTCAATATAGGAACATAATTTAACAATATCCAGGTGGGGGGGGATTGAGGCTTAATGGCGTGTCGACAACGTCCAGGTAGGATCTACTAAGGGGTGCGTAACAGAGAATAAAAGTTAGATTAAGATTTGGTGTCTTTACGACAATACCCTCCACACTATCAGCAAACTCAACCACAGCCAAGGGTAAGGAGCACCTGTGAACTAAGAGGAGTCCCCCACCACGGCTGCCTCCATCCCACCTAATCACAGCATAAGGTGTCAATCCAACCAACATAGCATCAGTAAACCCCAGAACAAGCCAAGATCATATAATCCACAAAGAAGCAACTTCCCAAAACAACGAATACTGCAAAGTACTCTGCAAGAGTTTATAAGCACATAGTGAAGGTTGTCCACCCCAGATGAAGGCAAAGGCATGGGATCATTTCCCCTCAGAGATGTTTTCCTGCGATATCTAGATAGTAAATCTGTAGATGGTAAATAAGAATGGTCACAAGAGCCTTCCTTGAGGGACTGTACTAATTCCACCCTGTCATTGGCAGTAGAGCTATCAACACGTACTTGTGTTCTGTTTATTCATTTATGTATGTTACCACTAATAACATATATGACAAGTTTTTGCATAGGTTGGCATGAAACCAAGTCAAAGACATCTACTGGGTCATCAACTTGCATTGCTTTAGTCCAATCTTCAAGACAGTGCAACAACTGCAAAACGGTCGACTTACCTGGCATATAGCCGAATTAATCATTATTCAATAGCTCATAAAATATATCCTTTAATTTCTAATTATGCGAGTAGTCAGGAGAACGTACACCATGCACTGTAAATTACATCGACGGCATCTTTAATGATGTAACACCTGGGTAATAAACATGGCAGTAGTAAACAAGGCAGTTCCAGTAGGCGAGCAACCTAAAACGATGGCAAAAGGTTCGATTTTGGTTTCGACTAGTCACTAACAGGTTTCAGTTGCTGGGAAGCATTTATTTTAAAACTTGGCAAAATAGATGCGATATTGAAAGATGTCATTCGAGACATTAGTTTCCACAGGTGAGCATACAATGCTTATTAGCTTATTACGTGTAGTTGTCAGTTTCATTCGTGATGAGCAGTTATTGTATACCTATTATTGTTAATTTTTTTAATAAGAGTGAAACAAGGCCAAAGGCCGAGCGGAGCTCCTTTTATTAATGCAGTCAAATGCGATCTAACAATTAAAACCAGATTTTGGACATTGATAACAGTACACCAAGAGACGGTTTATAAAAAAATCCGGAATCGGACATGTCGTTGAGGAATAATGAAGGTGGACAAAATGAGCCAAAAGCCAAGAGCCAAGATGCCAAACAAGAATGATGTCATAGTTTGTTTTTGACGTCAAAGTTTTTTCATGCAAAGTTTATTTTGGTAGTTCAAAGTTTATGTCTTTATGATCAGTTGTCCTGCTCAAACTATGATGTCATGAGCAGTTTGGTTATGCAATAACCGCTGCATCAAGTAAAACCAGATTTTGGACATTGATAGTGGTAAACCTATTGCCAGGATGCCAAACAAAATCGAGGTCATAGTCTGTTTATGGAGTCATAGTTTTTTACACAAAGTTTATTTTGAAAGTTTATTTTAGCAGATAAAAGTTTCTTTCTTTCTGATTAATTTTCCCGATCAAACTGTGACTGCATGAGCAGTTTTCAGATAATTCGTAATAAACCAAATTGGAGATATTTTCACTTCTCATCGACCAATTTTGACATTTGAACACACCATTTTAAAGGTTTTTTTTTAGATTACCAATGGTCTTAGCCCCAACCAGCTGTCTCTTATTGTGTAGAACGTACACTGCAAAACATAAATTTTACTGGGGGGTTTCTATTTTAAAATGATTTTACCATACGTGAAATTATTTTAAACCAACATGAGTTTAGTAATTATGTGTCTAACTAAATAGCTAACTACCTTAGTGCCTTTCCTTAGTTGAATGAAATAATTACTTTCAAGGGCCAAAACTTTTATTAAAGTTGGTGGGCTTCTTTATATCAGTTTTGGTTTAAGGTTGATTGCAACTACATCACATGCCCATTTCATGGAATGTTTGCACATTCTGAATGTGTAAATAAATGTTTGGAAGAGGAAAGGGGAAACCCTAGCCAAAAAGCAAAGAAAGCGGAGCCTGCTCCATAATGTCGACAGTGGAAGTGATGGTGTGTCCATTTGTTGGTTGGTTTTTAGGTTTGTTTTTTGGTTTTATTTGATGCATCACGAAATAACGACTACATAAAGTAAAACCAGATTTTACACATTGATAGCGATACAGTCAGTGGTGGTTTGTAAAATTTTTTTAAATTGGACCTGTTGTTGAGAATAAACGCCTTCCAGCATTGCGAAAGCAAATGGACAAAGAAATAAAAAGTGAAGAGCAGCTAAAAAGATGAGATACTGCCCAGTCTCTAATGCACTCGCAATGCACTCTCAAACAACTGCTTTGCACCCAGTGGTCTGGTGTATTGTTCGTTCTTTTGTTTGTTTGTTTGATTGTTGGTTTGTTGCTTGTGTGTCTGTTTGGGTATTTGCTTGGTTTGTAGGCTGGTTTGCTGGTTGGTTTCTTTGCTCGCTCTATTATAGCGACAATATAACGTAATGACGTCCTAGTTTATCTTGCCCTGGGATGCTGGTCTTATAATTTGGCTTCAAAAAATTAATTTGTCTTATTTTTTACTTTTAAGTGTTATTGTTTCAATTATTTACAGCGTGTTTGTCCCTTAACAATCACATTTGTGAATGTACAAGTCCTTTCATTTTAAAAACTGAGGTATCCATACTGTTTTAATTCTCTGAACAGAACAGTTATCAGATACAGCACTTTAAGCACTAGAATACTTTATTTTTCACCTGAGAGATGGCAGACCGAATCACTTACAATCAATAGACTCCACGAAGCAAGCTAGCATTTTGATGACGTCACAAGCGTATGTGACGTTTACTGCACTCAGTCAATAGAAACCTGAACTACAGCAGAGTAGACGAAGCGTGGTTGCCTTCAGCAAAAATAACTTGTCCTAAAATCTCTGATAGGGCTTGCCTTTGAAGCCCTATCAGAGGAAACCTAATAAGTTTTTTCGGGAATGGATGTGAACTAACAAAAATAAGGAAAAAGAAAGCATTAAACCTTCGATAAAAGACCCTTATTGCATGAAACAGAAAAATTTGAATATTCTTATTTAAATCGAAAATATTTGTTTCAAAACTGCAGTTAAGAAATAAATTTATTAAAAATTTTCAGAGAGAGAGAGAGAGCTGTTAATTTTGAATATAGTGTCATATTTATTTATTAATTTTTAATGTGTAATATCTATATTACTTACATTCATCTATAGAGGGACCACATAGACAGGTTTAGTAATTTTTATTTTTTTATTTTCCAAAATCCATTGTCAATGTGGCACAATCAGATCCGAACGTAGGCCCCATGGAAATGAAGTAACCCACAAACTATGGGGTTGATGTTTCAAAAAAAAAAAGAAAATGGAGCCAGCCTGCTATGAAAAAAACAGCAAAATCACATTAATTAGAAGCAATAAACAATAGATCGCATACACTAAACAATAAAATAAAATAAAATAAAATGATTAAACACAACTACAGACCAATGATTGAATGATTGTTTTAATTTACTATTTAAAAAAGGATGAAACAAAAAGTGTATATCAAGTATTACTGACTTCAACCAAATGAAAACAGATATCGTAATATTTTTATGTATGTTAATCACACCGCTCGTTGGTTTTAGTCCCAGATTTGTTGATTTCAGTAAGGTTAAAGAGTTAAAGCAAACAACCTTAATCGTAGACGTAAATCTGATAGATAATGGAATCGATACAAGGGCAAGTGATACCTCCAACCAGGTAGTCAACGATATATCCTTGGTATTAGTCATAGCTATTAACAGTGTGGCTGCTGACCAAATAAATGTCGAAACTCGAACCGAGGTTGTTCGTCATCCTTCCAGTAATTGAAAATGATGTTTCCTGTTTCCTGGTCGGTAAGAACCGCAGCAAACATAGCATTGATGGAACCGTCGATAAGGAAAAAAGTCGGTGTTAAAATTTCATAATCGGGTGGCCCTTCTACCTGATGATATTCACCACTAGTGGGTACAGTACATACTCCTGGCTGACATGGTGCCAAATGAAGCAGTAAGATGTAAGTCAAAATTTTCTTTATTCCTCCTTAAAATACGGAGATCAATGCATTCAAAAGGGCGATTCCAATCAGTCTTTGTGGCAGAATGAGCATACAAATTGATAAGACTCGTTGACAACGAAATGTTTTGAATTTCCACAAATACACGGACCAATTGGCACACGAGAAAATGATGTGATGCTCATTCGAAGTTCAACACAGTATAGGAAGGTTAGCTGTACACAGAAATGAAACAATCATCTTTTGTTAAAGAGAGAAAGATAAAACAAAACTTGTCTCACCATATACACAACACAAATCTGACATGCCTGACATACTGGGGCTGATACAGCTAAATCCGTACCACCCCTTAAGCGTATGCCTAATGGGAGTGAAGAATGACACTAAAGCAAAAACTAAAATATTTATTTAAAAAAAATCATAAAATGAATAATAAAAACAAAAAGTATGTTACTGAAGGGCATGCTATTCTATAACTTATGCAGAATAAAGCCTGCAGAAGAAACTGTAGAATAAACGCTGCTGAATAAGCTCTGCAAATTATACTCTGCATCATCAGATCACTCTAGAATGAAAACGAAATGAAAGGAGTTAGTTGAAAAATAAATTAAAGGAACAAATTAAATTAATGAAAACTATTAAACGGAAGAAAAACTTTCTACAATATGCACCAGATAGTGGCTGTGGCCACTAATTCCTTTTCCTTTATTAAGTAAACATCTGAAGTCTAAAACACTAAATAAATGTATTAAAAGGAAAGTAACACCACTAAACAATAAATAATGCCCAAATATGAAAAAAGACTTGTTACAAGACAACATAGCACAAAAGTGTCAAAATCCACCTTACATATAATGGGAAGGTTTTCTTGGCTGGACTGTGGCTGGGAAAAAAATGCACTCCAACAGCTGAAAATAGCACATAAGAACCGGGCTGCATTACAATGGACGTTTACCAAAACCTAGTAACATATGATGATCATGGGTAGGAATAAGGCCCAATTGACCCTTGAGAAGTATGCTGGCTATTTATCCTTGACACCTTCTGTTTGTGTACTACATGATTTTTTTATAAATAGCCATGATTCATAAATGGGTATCATCACAACTCTGAACTGGAAAACGGCCAGCCACTCTGAGGAAAACTGAAAATGAAGGAAAGAATTGTTTACGTCATTTTATTTTTTTTTAATTCACATTTTTTAAATTAATAATTTTTTTAAAGTATTTCTTAAACTAATTTTATAGAAGTTTTTTATTTTAGTTTCTTTTTTTTGGCTTTCTCTTGGAAACAATATTTTAAAGTTTGAAGGGATAATGTACTCTAATTGAAGTTGGTCAATAGCTGAATTAATTTAAGTGAAATTTTTAACATTTGTGCTTACTAATAATTAAAAGATTTTTATTGTGGAAACTGTTTTGCTTAATGAATTCGATTGGGCAGTAATGACGGAAGATACAAAAATTGGTAACGTGTCAGTGGAAATTGTTTATTGTTCGAATCACCAATGCCAATAGTTAAAAAAATAAAGAACGATAATATTTTGGGCTCGTTGTCGTTTACGCGCTGTATGGATACATACTATGTCATCATTACCTAACTATATGGTGGATTTGAACCCCTACTCAAAATAAAATTTAAAAAAATGACGACTTTAATGCTAATAAAGAATCTTGTTTAAAAATACATAAAGAACAAATTATAAAGAACTAAATATGATATATTGGAAATTTTGCGATGGGATAGAAGAACCTGAAAAGCTACATAATAAACACTTTTTCATAGAATTTACAGAGAAAATAGAATTATCCATGTGACCGATGATGAGTCCCTGTGATTAAAACGTCAACAGAAGACATTACAGTAACAGTCAAATTTTCGTGACAATCACCAAACAGTGAGTATCATGTATAAGTGTATTAATCAAACATATTTGTTAAAATCCAGTGCTCACGATCAATCAAGCAATCAATAGATCTTATAAAAACAGTTCTTGACTGAATTCTGTGACTGCTTTTTCTTTTTCTTTTCTTTTTAATTAGATGCTATGAACCTATTTGATGTATTCATAAATTTAACAGGAATAATGTAATTGTAATGTCAAAACACAACCATTTTCTAGTAAAAGCTAAAATTTGTCTTTATTCAATCGTAAATGGTCATTATAGCCTAACAGAATGATGAAATAATCGTTACGATGATGCAATGGGTGCGAGTCAGTTCTTATTTCAATACATTTAACGATGAATTTATTCACAACCCAGAAGGAACGCCTACCTATTTACTTCTTTCTAATTTTCTGAAAGTGTACATAACCCAGCAGGACACCATCTTATTTGCTACACCAATAGCGAAATTAGTATAAGTAGGCATGAAAGAAAGAGGAAAACAAGCTAAACAGCAAAAACCATTCACTAGAAACAGCGTAGTACAGTAAACTTCCTTTGTGCACTTACGTTTTGTCAGAGTGACATCATCAGGATTCGAACTGGCAACACATCGATTTACAACGATTTATGTGTATTTAGTTAAGTAGGCTACCGTTCGATGTTTTACGTGAAAATCAGAATTTATTTTTTGAAAAGGAAGAGGAAGTGGGGCAGGATTAAGACCTATTAAGTGGATTTTAATGGTATCCAATCTCTTTTTTTTTCTGTTTCATTATTAGGCATATTTATTCATTTTTTGGAGTTTATCCTCCAACTACCCTCCTCTGCCTTGCGAGTCGGTAGACACAGGGTGGGTAAGGGTGATTTCCGCGATAGGCTCCAGCAGTCCTGTCAGGAGATAGCCTTTGAAATGCCCTGCGTCTTGAGGCTTGGGAGAATGCCAGTTGCCCCTTGGCTTGTCCTAGGTGGCAGTTTCATTTTTGCTCTGGCGTCCCTCCCGAAGGGTTCCACTCTACCAGCAAGGTACTTACAGGAGTTCCGACGGCCGAGTTCTCAGTACGCCGGTTATCTGCGCCTGTTTACTGATGGGTCGAAGTCCGAAGTTGGCGTGGCGTGTGCTTGTGTGTGTAAGGGTGTAACGGTTGCCCATCGCCTTCCATCAGGCTATTCTGTGTTCTCTGCAGAGCTTTTGGCTCTTGGTTTGGCGGTGGAATGGATCCTTGACCTTCAGGGCACGCATTTCATTGTCTTTAGTGATTCCATGAGTGCCCTAGAGTCCTTGGCGAATTACAATCCTCGGAACCCCTTGACACAACGTGTCCAAGCTTTGCTTTCCCGCTTGCCTGGCCAGCGGAAAACCGTGCTTTTCTGCTGGATCCCGGGCCATGTTGGGATAGCAGGGAATGAACAAGCTGATTCTGCTGCGAAAGGGGCCCTTTCTGGCCCGCTCGGTAGGGATTTCAGCCTTGTTTCCTCAGATGCCTTTCCAACTCTGCGTCTGAGGTTACACGCTTTTTGGCAAACCTTGTGGGACAGACAGGACGGTAATAAGTTACGGGCCAATAAAGGCACTGTCGAGGAGTGGCACTCGGCGTGTCGCCGCAGTCGCCGTGAGGAGGTTGTGTTGGCCCGTTTGCGAATTGGTCACACCCGACTTACTCACTGTTTCCTTTTGCGGGGGGTTGACCCTCCTGAATGTTCTTGGTGTCGACGGCCACTTACGGTCCGGCACCTACTTGTTGATTGTCGCCATCTTGATGGTGTTCGTCGTCGGTTCCATCTTCCGCATGACATTGCGCGTCAGTTGGGCGATAAGTCTGTCCTCCTGTCCGGTGTTTTTCAATTTTTGCAGGAGGTACAGATGTATGACAAGATTTAGATTAGGGGTTTGAATAACATCTCTGTAATGTGTGGTGCAGTGGCAACCCGGACCACTGCACTGTGACTGAGGTTGGCGCTAATGACCAAGTTGTCGACGCGCCATTAAGCCTCAATCCCCCCCCCTCTGCCAATTCGGTTCCCATAGATAAAAAAAAATTTTGTGCAAAGTGGTAAGCAAACCCAAATTCAAGTGCACATTCGTAAATATGAGCAATATGTGATAGCCTGCTTCCCAACATCTTACTGTGTTTCCCTTTCTATAGAAGACTGGAAAGAAATTAGCATTATTTTAATAAATGGTCACTAGTACTCCATTCACAAGACCCTAAAGTTGTTTCGTGCAATTCAGGTCATCACCCAGTGTCCTGTTTCTATCACATTTTCAATGATAATAGTTACATTAATGTTCGAAATCCGTAGGCAAAGCTGTACTACAGAATCGAAATTCCGAGCAGCCTATTGTTTTAAATTTTGGATGCTCGAAAAAAGACCAACAAACCATATCGTACAGTGAAATGTACTTTCACGGGGAAAATTTGGAAATCAGTCCCCTAAGCTTTTAGGCTTTAGCATAACAAAGAAAATCAAATGATTAAACTATGCTATTCCCGGGGCGACGATTTTCGTAAAAGGAGACAAAAATTGCGAACTATCTATACAAAGCGTATCATTTACCGTGCATACAACTTGAATCGTGTACTTTTTTTGGGGTTTGTTTAACGTCTCTGTGATGTGTGGGACAGTGGAAACCCGGACTACTGCACTGCAACAGAGGTTGGCGCTAATGACCTAGTTGTCGACGCACCATTAAGCTCAATCCCCATTGTTCCGAGATTTCACAAAATTAAACGTGTCCAATTCTGCCCAAATCATAATGCTGTTTATTGTAGATTTTTTAAATCTAAGTTATATTTTGAATACATGAATGGTTGCTTCACCAATATTCTTTAATAAAACCCATCCCTATCCGATGCCCATCGACACCTGCCTGGCCACCGGAAAACTGTGCTTTTCTGCTGGATCCCGGGCCATGTTGGGATAGGTGGAAATGAGCAAGCGGATTCTGCAGCAAAAGGGGCCCTTTCTGGCCCTCTCGGTAGGGATCTCAGGCTTGTTCCCTCGGACGCTTTTCCAACTCTGCGTCTGAGGTTACATGCTTTTTGGCAAGCCTCGTGGGATGGACAGGATGGCAATAAATTACGAGCTATTAAAGGCACTGTTGAGGAATGGCACTCGGCGTGTCGCCGCAGTCGCCGTGAGGAGGTGGTGTTGGCCCGTTTGCGCATTGGTCACGCTCGACTTACTCACTGTTTCCTTTTGCGGGGAGTTGACCCTCCTGAATGTTATTGGTGTCGGCGGCCACTTACGGTCCGGCACTTCCTTGTTGATTGTTGCCATCTTGATGGTTTTCGTCGTCGTTTCCATCTTCCGCATGACATTGTGCGTCAATTGGGCGATAAGTCTGTCCTCCTGTCCGGTGTTTTTCAATTTTTGCAGGAGGTACAGATGTATGACAAGATTTAGATTAGGGGTTTGATTAATATCTATGTAATGTGTGGTGCAGTGGCAACCCGGACCACTGCACTGTGACTGAGGTTGGCGCTAATGACCAAGCTGTCGACGCGCCATTAAGCCTTATCTCCCCCCCCCCCCATCGACACAACACATCCATAACAATGGAAATAACATCGTTTGAATCTGTTGTTGCAGAGGCCATCCAATATGCGCCTGCTGGTGAGTCATCTGTCAATGTGGTAACTATGAGTTGCCTGTGAAGACCCGTGCCATCTTAACTCATCTAAATGTCATGAAAATATAAACTGGGGAAAAGATTCGAGGTGAGCCCATGTATTATGTAAGTTGTTATAACACAGTCCATTCACCCTCTGCTGGACAAGGAGATAATCTATAATTGTTTTACAACGTTTTAAACTGATTTTGAAATTAAGGGTTTTGTATTGGTGCTTTGGAAAATTATACAACCTCGTACATTCGTTTCAACAATTCCATTGACAAGAACGTCATTTTAGGACTAATGTTAACCACTTCGCCTGAGGCAAAACATGCAATTCCTACATTGAACAATAAAATGAAACAACGTAACTGTGGACTATCTACAAAAACGAATCAATTCCATTGGAAAATCTTTCTGTTCAAGAAAACTGATTGTTCCATTTTTTTACTGCCGAGTTAGTTGGATAGCTATCAAAATGAACCATTAGCTTTAAGCGACCCATTCCCATGCAGTATGCTGGCCATGTTCCGTACCTGGCAGCAATAGTGTCTAGTATTCAACATCGATATTCCAACAATGATATGAACAATGTCAACTAAAAAGAAAATGAATGATGTAAAATTGTGAGGTGGTTGTATGTTTGTTAAACCAAATTAGTAAACAAACAATGTAAAAATGGAGGAAGCTAGTACCCATGAGCACTAAAGACACATCTTCTACTTCGTCATTTCCATCCAATCAACAAACTGAACTGTTAGTGAGTCGCACTATCCTAGACCGTTAATTAAACTGCAGGAGGGATGCATGACATGTTCTCCAACAACCAGATGAGTAATAACAAGAAAGCCAGACTGTACACGCAGAATTTACCACGTTATTTAGATGACGAGACAACGTACGAAGGCGTGTCGTTAAAGATACTCATGTCCTCCCTTACAGGAGCTCCGGGGGTACTTCCATCTATGCTGAATCAGTCCGTAACTACAGTTAGCAGTTCTACCAAAAAAACTGGGCCTTACCTGGCAGGTTACATTGTCCAACGTTCAACGCTTATGCCTCAGCACGTTAATGTTCCTTTAAAATATAATGGACGAATTCACAATTTTCTAATGGTAATATAGTAATGCAGTAATTGGTTCACTGTTCAACTGGTTCACGGTGGAATAAGTGAAAATGTTTCTTTCCACGATAAAATGAAAAAAAACTACGTTGCTGGGCTGTAGCGAAGGCATTAAATTTGCACAGGAATGCCTCACGGTTGTTCCAGTGATTTTAGACTCCCTCCTTCCCACCATCTTCTCTTATGTCAGATTCTTCGCTCGAAGATGATAAACAACACCTCATAGCGACTAGGGAGGTCTAGGAGTAGGGGTGGGTGGTCCAATGTGTTCTTTGATGGATCACGTTTTACAAAGTATCTCTCCAGCTGACTATGGTAGAATTGAAAGGCTCTGCTCGGTTGCCAACACTCACGACTTCGGATTAGACTGGCAGTGGTGAAACATTGATTTGGCACTCTGCCAACCTACACTTTATTCAAGACTGTTGTGCACTAATGCCAGAGGAACAGGGTTAGTTTTGGTGGTATAAGTGATGTGTGTAGTTTTAATGTAATGGATGTCACAAACCTAGAGCCATTTAATGAAAATTTTAATTTTCAGCTCGCTGTTATGACGACTATTCAAAATATGCGTGTATAAAACATATCTAGAATAAACGTGCAACTCCTGTAGCTACGGCATTAGGCGAAATTTTACACGATCCCATCCTCCTCTCCACCTCTTCATTTTTTTTGGTCTGACAACGGGAAAGAATACAAAAATTTTATCATACGGCTGCTGCTATGACAGCACAATCTTAAACAGTACAGCATACATAACTATACCATGAGCAACGGTTGTTTGCTATGATGTCATCATGAGTTAGCCACTGATGAACGAAAATAGCGGATCTTTGGCCGTCTGAGTGAGCTAGCCCAGTCACGTGATATGCACATCACGGGAAACAAACTTGGAACATGGTTTAAGACATCAAGGCTTATTAGTGTACGGTTTTTTAAGATCGATCCTAAACGACATATTTCGTTACTTTCACAAGAATAATACTAAGAGGTACATCGACGAACTTCCAGATTTTATAAGGTCTTACAATAGACCTTACCATAGGAGCGTTAAAATAGCATCAGTTGACGTAAACAAAAATAATAAAGCTAAGTTTTTTTGTAAACTTTGTAAAGTTTTGTAAACAGTGGGTTAACTTAAAATAAACGATCCGGTAAGAAAGGCAGAAAAGAATCACATTTTTACGTGAGGTTATAAACCTAACTGGACTGAAGAAATCGTTTATGTTAGTGGAAACAATGTAAAACATTTGATCTCTATTTACAAATTCAGGGACTATGCTGGAAACCGTTAATCAGTACTTTTTATAAACAGGAGCTACAAAAAGTAAGTCTTCGTAAAACGTATGAAATGAAGAGGTAAAAAACTCCTAGGAGAAAGGTACGTATGAAGTTTTATGGCTTGAATTCAAGCTTGAACAGGCTTGAATTTAGTATCTATTATAAAGTATTAATGTAATAGTGTTGATAACTGGAAAACTTCTTTTGACAACATGTATCAATTTAAAATTTGGCTTGGGCACTAGAGCCAAATCTACCTTTGCCGTCATCCCCTTTAATTTAATTTCATTTACTTTTGGATGTCTTGGTACTGTATATTGTTATCCTGTTTTGTTATGCGTAATGATTGCTGGATTTTCATATCCTCTTTTTTCCTTTGATCCTTTTAACAATGGACGGGTGTCAATGGACTGACATAGTCCCTTTCTATTCTTTTTTCCTTTCTTGTATGTGGAAATAAAAATTTTATTATTATTATTACCAGAGTCATTCATTTATTCATCTCAATTTGTTTTGGCTTAACCCCTTGGTGACCAGCATCCAAACAAAACCCTGCACACGCCGAACCAACAGCTCTTGTTGAGGGCTAACAGACTAAAATGCAAACTGCTAAAATGCATGTTCTTACCTGGTTCGGCTTGCTACCACTTCTACTAAAACGCATGTTCGAACCTGGTCACGAAGGGGTTAAAAGAGGATTTGCATCAGCATCCATCATTGGAAATGTTGATTCTACATATTTGGGATTCTAGAATGCAAAAGCAGTATTCGAGATTTGAACAGCACTGCACAATTCACAACAGCTCTACAAAATACTATTATTGACTAAGCAGAATTTTCCTGATTATGCAGACAGAGGCAGCACTATGACAAATCCTTCTGCATTGAGTTTGTATCTTCACCGGTTATTCAGAATTCATTTATTAACAACACTCGTAACATTAAATGGTTTCTACTATTCAACCTAGTATTGCTTTTCACTCATAAGGGAAATTTAACAAACTTGGAAAACTTGTTTATTTTTTAATCTGAAAAACTATTTTCGTTCACTTATGGTATCACATGATTAGTATTTCTAAATTAGCCATTGGATTATGAATAAAATACCATTAAACAGTACCTGTGCATTTCTGAATGATTATTAAAGCTAAAGGGTAGACAAGTTCGGTACAGGTACTGTGCTTTGAACCCAAATCTACAAGAGGCAAGACGGCTCATGTCAAGAGGAGGGACATTCTTCTCATTTCTACAAACATGGAATATCCTGCATAAATCCTGTTTAAATGTAATTATAGCCCCTAACTGATGTGTATAGTTTTTTATCATTATTCTGGAGACGCTTAATAATATTTACGTCATTTTTTTTCCTTTACTGTATTTTTCACA